>VZSV01000087.1:805495-832419 GCA_013398735.1 Nothocercus julius
CGGCCGCCCGGCGCCTGCAAATGGCGTCACGGGGCGGGCCGCGGCCGCCCTCCCCCTTCTCCTCGTCCTCCCCTTGGCGCCCATCGCGGTGCCCGCCCGGCGCAGCCCCGGCCTCGTCGCGCCCGTTTCGTGCTTCTCCCCCAGGGAATCGCCGCCTCAGCCGCCTCGTCTCCCCTTTGGGCGACTCTCCTGCCCTGCCCGCGAAGCGTCTTCTGGCCGAGAGGGGCCAAAATGGCCGCGGCGCAGAGCCCCGCCGCCCGCCGGAGCGAGGCGCCCCGTTCGGCCCCGGCCCAGCAGCGCCCAGGGCTGCGGACACGGCGGGCGAGGCGGCCGGGCCTGGCCTTGGGCCATCCCGCAGGAAAGGGGGGATCCCGCGGTGCGTCCAGGCTCCCCACGCGCGGGCTGCCGCCCATCCAGCACCACCTGCGTCCTCCCCTCGCTGGCTGCACGTGCTCAGCCCGGCACTCCGCTCTCCTTCAGCATCGCAGCCAGGATGGGGCCTCTGCCCGCGGCCTCCAGGCTAAGGTGCATCCCGGATTCCCCCACCTCTTTCCCGCCACAGGGTGCAGGAGGAAACGCTCTTCCAGAGTAAACCTAGGAAGAAACCCTGATGCTCCTCCAGCAGCAGCTTGCAGCCCCTGCACCGCTGCCTTGGTTGCCTGCTGAGCTGGTGCTGCCCTCAGCCATGCAAAGGGACTCCACTGCGTGCTCAGGGGTCTCCTCTGGCCTGCAATACACGTGGTAACCATTTCCTCCTCCCCCCAAAATTATTCTTAACCCAGATGAAAATCCATCGGATGACACGCTACTATCAAACCTTTCCTATTTTCATGTTATAATCCCCTCAGTGTTTTCTCTAATAGCTTGTTAGCACCAGGGAATAGCCACAGCTTAGATAACCTTCGAGTTTAGGTCACAGCGGGTCCTGCTTGCCCCTCGATAGGCGCAGAGGTGCCTCGAGCTGAGCGGGCCGTGTTTGCTGCTGGGCACCTGCTTCAGAAACCGCCTGTTGGACGAGCCGGGCCGAGGAAACGGGCAGAGCTCAACGCACCGGGTCTCTGCCGGGTTCCCCACGGATGGCGGTGAGGATGAGGAGGTGCCAGGCTTGGGACAGGCCTTAAAACACTTAATCTGGGCTCCCCGGCCTGGCACGGGGCACGTTGCTTAATATCTAGGTTCCCCATTCCTCTGAAATTCCTCATCTCCCAGGGCTGCCGTGAACCTGCAGAATTAACAGTCAAGAGCTATTGGAGAGGCTTTGGAGGGCGTGGGGGCGAGAGGAAACACCCGGCGCTGCGAGAGCGGAGCCTGGCTGGAGCGAGCGCCGCAGCCAAAATAAGATGGAGCAGGTCTCGTCTCATCGAGCTCTAGGCCCTTCCAGACGGGGGAGGCGCCAGCCGTCCAAGGCGGCGCCGTGAGCACCTAGCAGACATCTTAGTCACTCCTGCGCCCAGGGGAGCTCCTACAAAAGCCAGAGCAGCAGCACACTTCTACTGGCAGATGTTTGCTTGGGTACTATGCTGATTCACATGTTGTTTCTTTAGTTTTTATCTAAGACACACTTGCACACAGTGGATTTTATGCTATGCTGGATGTTAGGTGCAGCAAACCCAGCGCGAGCCTTTGCAGCACTACCTTGGCCCCCGTAGCTCTAAGAAGAAACCAAGCCTGGGCTGTGTCCAGAAACAAAATTACTTTTGAACCTGTTTAAACACTTTCCTTCTACTCCTGTGTTTGTTACCTCTGCCAGCTAAGCCCAGAGCAGCCCGGGGCTCTGCCCAGCGCCTCCGCTGCGACGCTCGCGCCTACTTGAAACGCTCCAAACAGCCCGTGCGCTGCAGAGCTGCTCCGGATCCTCCGCTCCCATCAGGCTCATCCTGGCTCCGCCGGCTGGCACTGTATCTCTTGCACTGCTGTCCCTGGTAGCTTCCGGGGGCCAGCAGTGCTGCCTCCATTCCCCATTTAAACTTCCCATCTGCAGAGAGGAAACACGTGGACGGGCAGACAGCTGTGCACAGGAGCCGCGTGCTGTACAGCTCTCCCCCAGACAGCAGCTTTGTACGAAGATTGCTGCATCTTCAGAGCCCTGGGAAGGCCACCAGGCATAACCTGCTTTGGAAGAAGCACCATGGAAGAAGCACGTCCACAGCTGAACCTAACTAACCTTGTAAGCTACAAATTGCTTTCAGTTGTTGCTATGTATTGACACCAACTCCTAAGAAGGAGTGCATTGCTGTGGCTGTGACATGTACCCACTTTGGGCTTCAAATAGTGACCTATGGGGTTACTGTCCCCAGTTGGCATCTCCTGCAGGAAGGCAGCTCCTGCTCAGACCCACTGTTGCCATTGTACCCTAACTCCTGCAGCCTAAAACACCTGGGTGGAAAAGAGGAGGAGCAGGGAGCAGTTGCAGCAGGGCTGGGGACAAATCTCTGCTTGGTGGGATGGAGATGAGCGACCAACACTAGCTACAGCTCACGTATCTGCAGCAGGAAGAAACGCACCCACAGACTGCTGCTGTATCAGCTATTAACAAGTCAGCAAATTCGGCAGCAGAAAAGCAGAGCACAACAGAGAGCTGAAGACAGGGAAAAGCAGAGAACCACCTTGCTGCAGCTCAACAGTCAGATTTAAGCACCTTCCTTCCCTGCAAAATTCAGCAATTTGTTTGTAATAGGAAGGTCTTCACCACCACCTCCAGTGCTAAAGATCCTGCAATGATCTCCAGTGCATTCTTACTGCAAATTCAATACTGCAAATTTTCAAGTTTCTAGGATGCTGTTGCTCATCACCGCTGCAATCCGCTACTAAATATTTACAGGCAAAAACTTGAAGAAAAACAAAAAAAGCCAATCCAACCTTTCAACACACTGAATTTTCTAACAGCTTAAGGAAGATGGGACTGAAACCTCAGCTGGGACTGTACGGGCTGTGTTCCCAGCTCTGGCCCTATTCACCTCTGCACTTCACACCTCTCCCTGGTAAAACACCTGCTCTAAACTAAAACAACTGCTCCAGCACACGGCCTCTCCCTTGCTCCATGCTCCCACTGCGATTCAGAACCAAGCTGAGTGCGTGGGAAAAGCAACACAGGGTTTCCCCCTGGGCCTTTTCTCCCCTTCCCCAAGGGGTGCAATGGGAGCACAGTGCAACACGAGAGCTGCAGCACCTCCCTACACTCCACGCCACACTCGGCTTATACAAATTCAGAAGCAGTGCCAACATTTATAAAATAGACATTATTGACATGTATTAGCAAGACTGAGATCTTAACCTTGGTGTCAGGCTTTGCTGATCCTATCAGGCACCAGCCAATTGGAACCATCCTTCAATCCAAGCAGTTTTACCAGCTTTTATTAGAAACACCAGCACATTTCAAGTTTCTTCTTTTTGATCACAAATATAGTATTTTTCCTCTTTTAAGTACACAGCATGAGACACAGCATCAGGGCTTTCCATCTTTTTTTTTTTTTTTTTTTTAAACAGCAATTTCTTTTGGACAAGCTTTGGGTTAGTGTTCACTGACCTCACCCCAGCCCAAAATTTTGACATCTTGAATTGCTGAAGACAATTGCGTGGGCAGATGAATCCAATGGTGGTGGAAAAGGTACAATAGTTAAGATTTGCAAGAAAGGTTTAAGCAGAGACCTTCAGCAGTTAAAAAGAGTGAAGTAACGCCATAGCGCACTATGCTTTTCACAGCACGGGGCTAAAACGTCTCCTTTCCAAAGACAGAGCGGTTGCTTTTCTCCCCCGTGCGCCCCCAACGCTGCCCAGGACAACCAAGGCTGGAGGAAGCTCTACCTTAATGCAGAGAGCCAAGTGTGCCAGGTCTTCCCAGGCGAGCAAGGGCAGGCTGCGAGCTGGGCTAGTGGCTGCGTTTGTGGCAAATCCCATCCGAGCTGCAGGTAATCGGGAAGCCTCAACACTTGGAGTGATGGAATGTGAGGCTAGTTGGGGTTTTAATTCATACCTACACAGGGAAAGGTTCCTTGGATTTTAACTCCAAGCGAGTAATTCACTGGGAGGAGGAGGGGCAAGTATCCCAGGAACATGAGGGCATGGGGACAGGATATTAAAGGGAACATGTACATGATTTGTTATTTTTTATTCCACAGAAAACCCTCAAATCTAGACTCAGAGTTAACAGCAGAAAAATAGTGTTAAAGTCAATAGGTTCATATTTTACTGTAGACTAAATAAATTAGCCTAAAATTAACTCAGTACTTTCTATTTTTCCTTTCATTGGTGATCCTTCTCTAAATTAATGCAGTTTTTAAAAGCAACGGCTGTTAATAATTTATTCCAGTTAACCCTTATGGATGAACACCTGTAAGTATTAAATCTATGGGAACCATTCCCCTCTCCTCTCCCTCCCCAAAAAGGAAACAATCACTAAAGGGTGCTGTAAAACAGACATGCTACCTACAATACTCCACGGATCGTGCCACTGCTATCGATGCCTCTGGCTGCTCTGGGTAATGGGTGAATATCCATAGCCATGTCTTACAAAGAACATGATCAAAAAATATATAAATAAATAAAAACCTTAAACATTCTTACATGGATTTTTAAAGAACAGAATACATGTTAAAAACTTCAGTAATTTATATCAATTTTAAGCAATACTTTATATACAATGGAAAAAAGACATGCATAGTCCAAATACAATGTTGAAAACAGCATTTTCATAACAAAAAACCCAAACACTAAGTGTTAATACCATGTACATGAATTCAAGAAGGACCACCCTTTTGTCTGTTGCACACAGTTTATTTAACAATATGATATTATAAGTAAGAAATGAGTTTTTTTTGTTGTTTTTTTTTTGTTTTTTTTTTTTTTTTTTTTTTTTTTTTACCATTCTATACAGTGATTGAATCTTCTTGGATTTTCTTATTTATAGTAATTATAGCGCTTGCATGATTTACACTAGAATTGCTTTTCCTCATTTCAAGTTTCACATAGAAGAAAGAAAGAAAAGAATGCTTCTTCTCTATTCAAATCAGCACGGTCTAAGAGTGATCATCCCTATTTTCATCTAAAACCAGTTTTATCAGAGAAACAAAGCAACAATTTCTACATCTGCAAGACAAGGATTTTGGCGTCGGCCAATGTGTGTTTTTGTGTGCAAGAGTCAATTCCTATCTTTCCAGGGGTAATACTTCAAACGTCTGCAGAGCTCACTATAGAAAAAAAAAAAATCTTCCCGCAACATGTCAAAGTTATCGGGATACATTATAATGTTGCACTATTTCAGGAAACAGTTTCTGAATATTATTTCTTCTTTTAAACGCAAATGTTTAAAGTCTTGAAAATACAAATAAAAAATATGAATATAATGAACTTGTTTTCCCCATTAAAAAAAAGGTATGAGTCAACAGCAACAAAAAAAATAAAAACCAAAAAAACCCACAAAAGAGACCAGATATTTTAACCGCCTGGCTTTAACAAAAAAATATATTCTTTGTATTGTTTTCTTTTCTTTAAACAGCAATTCATTCTTCCATGGGTAGGAAGCAGCAGTTCCATCCAGGATTCAAAACAACCCAGATGTCTGAATTTTCAGTACAAAATGTCCAAGAACACGAAAGGAAAAAAGTGATGCTCCCATAATGCTACAAACCTTCCACAAATTTTTCTAGCGTGTCTCCGGTGGTATCACCGACCAGAGACAATTCATTAGACAACGCACTCCTGTTTGGGGTGTTTAGTTGTGGAAGCATTGCACTCTGTTCTGGGTTGCCCAAGTGTCCCTGATCCATGGAGCTGGCCATAGTGACCGCGAGTCCCGGGTGGGGGGAACCAGTCTGGGGAGAGACATGATGAGGTGACGGTTGGGGCTGTATCCTTGGTGACGGGCTGGAATGTGGTGGCTGGGACTGGGGACGGGGAGACTGAACGGGTGCTGGCGAGCGCACCTGGTTGCTGAGGGAGGTGGCGATCTGCTGGCCAGGGAGATGAGACGCCTGCGCTTGTCCTGAGAGCATGTGCTGCTGCGGGCTCATGGGGTTAGGCTGCCCTGGGGACCCTATTTGCTGTTTCATCTGCTGCTGTTGCAGGATCCTCTGCTGCAGCGCTTGCTGGATGTTGGGAGTGCCGTCCGCCCCCATGCTGGGCTGGCCCATCTGGTTCAGCTGTCCCATCTGAGCCATCTGTCCCATGGAGCCGCCCTGTATCGATATATGCTGTTGCATCCGTTGCTGTTGCATGGCTTGAGGGTAACCTCCTGGTCCTTGAGGCTGCTGGAACTGGTTATGTGCTGCCATCCCTCCTGCCATGCCAGCCCCTCCTTGCTGCTGCTGCTGTTGCTGCTGCTGCTGCAGTAATTGCCTCCTCAGTATTTCGCGATACTGTGGACTCATGTTTGCCATGCTGGGGTTGTGGCCAGGGTTCATGATGTTTATCGCCTGTCCCTGGGGATTCATACCCCCTATCCCTTGCTGCTGGGGAGGAACACTGGGTCTCTGCACTCCCGCTTGCATCGCATTCATGTTCTGCAGTCCTGGTTGGGTGTGCATGCCTGGCTGTTGCATGCCAGTCTGCTGCTGCTGCATCCCAGGCTGGGGCTGTATGCCTGCTTGCGCCTGCATCCCAGGCTGGTTAGCCACGTATTTGGCTGTTCTTTGCTTTATAAAAGCTGCCATAAGCTGAGGGTTGGATTTAAGGATATTAAGAACCTGCTGTTGCTGCTGCGGAGAACTTGGTGATTTCAAGGTCCTCAGTAAGTCCTGAAGTGCATTTGGGGGGATGCTCCGTGGCGGCTGTTGCACACCTGGCATCCTCGGCCCAGCCACTGCTTGAGGTGTTGCCATTGGCATAACTGGTCTTGCCATTCCTGGCTGCATTGGTTGCTGCTGTGGCATTGGAGGAGACTGCCACTGTCCAGGCTGCATGTTGGACATCACTGGACCACTGACAGGGTTAGACCGGGGTACATTCATGCTGACTTGCTGCATCTGATTCACTGAACCCACCGTGGGGTTTACAAGTCCTGGGCGCCCAGGAGGCAAACCATTGTTAATGTTGTTCACCCTGTAGAGTTGCTGCTGTTGTTGAGCAGCTTCTCTCTCAATCTGCCGAGCCGCTTCCACTGCGGCTGGTGGAGGCTGGGCTGGAGGCGGGGGAGCTGAGACAGGGTTTGCAGGTTTTCCTGTTGAAACAGTAGTAGGGGGCTGAGTTCTTGACACACTGGGAAAGCCAGCTGGTGACATACTTACAGGGGAAGGCTGGGGCTGGGGAGGAGGCTGCGGTGTTTGCGGTGTACTTGGCTGCTGTGTAGGGGTACCAGGCGTTGCTGAGGTAGGAGAAGGCAAACTTTGCTGAGGCACATTGCGGGTGTTCATGGTAGCCATCCTTCTGCGCATGAGCTGCGCCTGCTGCAGGCGATGCTGGATCTGCTGCTGTCGGAGCTTGTGTTTAATATTGAGACAGAATGGCACAGGGCATTTGTTCTCTTGGCAGTGTTTGGCATGGTAGCAGCAAAGAGCTATGAGCTGTTTGCACACTGGACAGCCACCGTTGGTCTTGCGCTTGCAGCCCTTGGTGTGCTGGACAACCCGTTTCATCTTCTGGCATGATGGCAATGAGCAGTTTGCATTGCGGCACTGGCAGGCATGGACAAGGGACTGAATGCAGCGCTGGATGCTCAGTCGACGTGACTCCTGGGGGCTCTTTGACTGTTGCTCTCCTTGGCTGTTGCTCTCATCATCCAGACCCAGGCCCCACTTAACCATCTTGTGGTCATGGCTCTTAGTGTTGTAGCAGTTAATGCAGAGGTCATAGTCCTGGAAGTAAAGAAAGTCGAGAGCTCAGTGGTCTAGAGCATTAACTCTATCACTAAAAGATCTCGAGAGAAAGTGGTGCTAAGTGTGCAACAAGGTGGAAGCTCGCTTTGGGTTTCAGCAGCTATAAACACACAGCAAATCAAAAGCAAGACAACAGCCACATGTTATGAAGAGCTGCCAGTTTCAGTTTACATCCAACATACTGATGTAGAGAAGTGGCTGCACAGGCTGCGCAGCCACCGTGGCGGCAGGACGAGGACCGCTGGGCAGATGAGAGCAGAAACCTCAAGAGCTGCCACAGCAAAGCGGGTCTGCAATGTGACTTGCTCCTGACTGCTGCACGTGACAGTGGAAGTTAGGGCTGCACCTCAGCCCTCACTTTATTAAGTTAAATTATCCCACAGGGTTTGGGGGGTTGTTTTTTTAAAGATGGGAACTATTTACTTCTCTCTCAGTTAAGGTACCTACACAAAGAGGATCAACAACCTCTGGAGACTTAAATTTAACTCCAGAGACAGCAAATTTGTTGATAAAGTAGAGAAGACGAACTTATCATCCAAAGTTATCAATACAAGAGCACTGGTGCAAGTGCCAAGAGTTCCAGGCATAGGTGTCTTGATGCTCAAATGCTCCTCCTGATTCACACAGGCTGCATCTCCTCAGGGCTGCATTTCCACAGACCCTTTTGTACATGGTACTGCTTTTACCAAGGCTGTTTTTGACCTGGATCAGCTTACTGTCTGATGAGACAGCCCCCCAAAATCACTGTGTGGTGTGAGGGTAAGTGACAAAAAAATGGGACCTGGAACCACTCCCTTCCACTGCGCAGAAATGGGGCTGACTAAAGGCAGTACAACATATAGGGAAGAATTAAGGTTTAAGACCTTTGACTGCAGCTGCAGAAAGGGAAGATTGTAAGGGAGAGATTCCCCCTTAAAAAACCTGGGCTGTGGCTCCCTGGATCTCTGACTTGCACATCAACGAAGCTTTCAAGAAAGCTCCAGTTTGGTACAGTGCAATAATTTGCTTTTTTCCTTCAGTCTCACACCAAGCAAAGCTCCAACACGCTGTTTGTAAGGATGGCCAACACCTCGGCTGATATAATTCTCAAACATGTCAGCAATACAATGAACCCTGTCCTAAAAATGAACCTGAACCCTTCCACTCTGACAGCACATACAGTCCTAAAAACCTGCTGAGAGCTTCAAATAAGGCAGCAGGTTAGAATTTTCTTAAAATCTAACCTCAAAAGTTATGCTCCAGAAGAGCTTACTGCAGGGCACACAAGCCGTCAGAGTCCTCTGCAGTCAAGCACACGTCACTGAAGGTTTAGGTGTAAGTGACCCTAAGGGCAGAGGGACGGAGGGGACCTCCGTGAAACCCCTCCAAGCCCTATTTGGCTCTAACTATGCTGACTATGCTCATACTAGTGAGCTAAACTTAGCTCAGAGATTATATTAAAACAAATCTAGTCTATGTGCTTATAAATTTGGGTTTTGCTCTTCGCTTGACAATTCTTAGTGCAATTACTGATTACTAATTGCTACTTTTTTATTTTTTTCTCTCCTCTTCTCTAAAATGACCCTTAAATAGAATTCCAGTTTCAGACTAAGACAGACCAAGAACTTGCTCAGCTCAAGTGCCCATGTTTTCACTGCCTTGTGCTTTCTTGCTAGAGAGAAAACACTCCTTTACACAGAAGTACCCAGAAGAAACCTGAGGCCATACTTCCTTCCACTGCTTAAGTCTCCTAGTGCGTACATCCGTTTCTTGAAGTCTTGCCTCAAAAAACCCCACTCAGTGCTTTCCTCAGAGGAATTCAGTAAAGCTCTTCCCGCCACAGACCTTGCACTGCTCTCCACTGTGGATACTAGGCTGCCCTCATTCAATCATTTTTCTGGTTTAGCTACAACCAGAGATCATCACAAGCCCATCACGGGCTGGATCCCTTCAAAGTGACCTGTACAACTGCTTGTGCAACTGCTCTCTAGCATAGTCCAAAGGGATCTAATACTGTAAGAAGACCAGACACTAAAGTATTGGGCCAGGTCAGGAAGCAATTGTTGGGCAGGTCTGAAGGGCAGCAACCTCTAGTGCCGGGCAGAAGAGGCAGGTAGGAAGAGCTGTGCTGGGGCCAGGACACATGTGTGGCTGCACTCATTACAACACAAAGTGCCACCTACAAGGCAGAGTGAAAGCTGCCCTGCACAAAGCTAAGTTCTCTCATGGACACACATTTAATCATGGTGCCCAGGAATTCATTCTGCTTCCTACAGTTACTTTGTGGCAGTCATGCCCTACTATTCAGTCCTAAAATTCTCTAACATGAAGCTAAAAGCTTTGTCTGTGCAGAGAGGCTGACACAGCTACCATGGAACAAATGCCACAGCAGGAGCCACCCCAGAGTATAGCAGCTTCACAGGGATATTAACCAAAAGCACTTATTCCAGAAAAGGTGCTCCACTGCAGCAGACCCATACCTATGCTTATATCAGAAAGGGTGTAATTTGGAGAGCTTTAGACAACACTCAGGAAATCAGGCTTTGTTTGGAGGCCAAGAGCATGGCTACTGTGAAAAAAAACACCCCTGGATGATACATGCAACGTACCTCACAGACAGTGCAATGCCACCTTGTTTCCACATGGTGTTTGCACTCATTGCACGTATAGACAAAGCGGTCCTGCCCTTGCGTATGCAGTTCTACGAGCATGCACAGTGTGGACCACTTGGATCGGCGTAGCGAGGAGAACTCCCAGTGCTTGTCTCTGGCTAAGGTGAGAAAGGCATCTCGCCCATCCATCAAATCACAGCTAAGTAATGGATCTGGGTCCACGATGGGAGGAAGGGTGTTTATTACAGGTCCAGCGTGTAAATGAATCACAAAAAAGACCTGCAGATAAAAGGGGAAAGAATCATCAAGGTCAGATAATCTTGCAGCAAAAATTCAAGTTCTATTGCAGGAATGATGTACCACAAATGTTATCCAACTAAGACAGTTCAGGGTAATCTCTGTCCATACACTGTTACACAACAGAAAAAAAAAAAATCTAGAGCAATCACAAGCTTTACTCTTGCTTTTTCAGTTCTGACTATCATCATGCCTCATTTTACATGAATAAAGCCTTCTCTTTATGCAGCATATTCTGACAGTACCTCTTTATGCTTCTCCATAGTGGCATAGAGCTTCTGGGACAGATCATTGGACACATTTGGCATGCTGGGTTTCTTCTTGTTAGCTCTGCTGATGCTGCTCTTATTTTTGTTGGTTTTCTTGTTGTTCTTTTTCTTGGCATTTTTGCTGTCGCCCTGGCTCCCCTGCAACAAATGCATAGGAAAAATGTTCAGTTATATGGAGCTCTCTCCCATTCCCTCTAACTGAAAGTGAAACGCTTTTGCTGTCAGTCGCAGGACTTTGTTCCAGTGCTTGCAAGTCTGCCACATTGTGCTAAATATATCCCATCTCCCAGGCAAAATCAAAAGGTAAACTGAGAGTAAAGCAATTTCAATTACTGTTTAAAAGTGATCTACATTATGCATATATATTGATTTGTTTATCACTTATGTGTTATGTTTTTCCTTCTGAAACACTGTACTTCAGTTTCTGCTGCTTGCTTTACAAAATTTTATTGGTATCTGATGAGAAAGAGTTAAAATTAAAATAGACTTTTAGCAGGATTTTAAACTAACCAAACACATCAGTCCCCATTCTGAAGACTGGCCACTGCACATGCGACACATACATATCGTACTTTTATTTTCTCCCCTGCCTTCTCAAACTACAACAGCAACATAGATGACAGTGACCATATACTGAATGCTAAATGTAAACAGAGCTTAAAATTTGCTCGAAAGTCCATCAATTAGGATTTACATGCCTGACTTTAAAGGAGACATTAAAGTAATGAACCAAAAAAAATATTAGAAGCCATGGCTTTCAGGTCAGATGATGCTGTTTAGAATAATGTTATTTATCTATGGAAATTAAAACAGGTTTCAAACTTCAAAAGCCCTGGAAAATTAGAAAAAAACCTCCCTCCCCAAAACAGGGATATCTCCACCCAATACAAATCCCCTTGCTGACTGCTAAAATGCTGATTTTCACAACATAAGACACCGAAATGCTCCTAATTTATATAAGGAAGTTTCACAAGCACTATGCATGGGCAAAAAACAGGTTTTATTTGTAAGCCTATTTATTCAAACACAAATCAAAAATAGTCCAACTACAGAAAGCGATCCCACAAGCAGACCAGATGCCTCACTGCCATCATTCCACCGCACCAATTAGGTTTAGAATTAAGTTCTCTTTCCAACTTTGCTTTTTCAGCAACTAGTTTTATCGATGTTTTGACCAAACCTGCTTAGAAATAAAATTATGCTACTTTATGGGAAGCCAAACAGAGCTTCAAAGTCATTTAAATGCATTCAGAATGGAGTTAACAAACTGACAGAATTGAGTTTGACAAAGTCAAACAAATGACTTTCCCCCCCTAATTTTCTATTGTGCTGATGGAATTATGACATGGCCTCCTTTGTCTTTGCATGCTGAGTATCAACAGAGATTAAAATTTAAATATCAACCAAGAAAGAATAGAATTATCTTGTCAAGTTTCTGCTCCATCTTTAACAGGTTTATATGTGGTCACCATACAAAGCTATTCTAAGAAGTTGCGAAATTGATTTTTTTGAATTGTTTCAATTCTTGTCTACTTAGCGGATTCAGCCAGCTTTGCCAGAGATGTCAAGAGCAGAGTTCCTACACATCTGGTCCCTTCGCAACTTTCCTCAAAAACATTTGACTATTATCCAGCACTTCTTTACAGTTTCTTCTAACCAGTAACTGCAGCACATCCAATTCTCCACCTTTCCAGGAGAAAGTTCAGCATTTTTGGCAGCTGACAGCAAGGATCAACATGAACTAATTTCACGAGCAGGTCAGTAAAATTTACAGTTAAAGGAAAGGTGCTTGTTGCTGTTTTGTCACCATCGTGACACACAGTGAAATTTTAACCCAGAAGCTTCTTCCCCTTCCTCCTCACTAAAATCCACAATCCGTACCCCTCAAGCCTTCCTCAGTTTCACAGTACATACACCATCATCTCTAGACTGATGCTTATGTCATTTGAATTTGTAGCAAACTTCCTTGGGAAGACTGCAGATGCAGCGAAGTGTGCTATATGGTGACCTGCTACAGGCAGCTACCATCACCTCTGCTCCCTGACAGGCTTTTCTCTTTCTCCTCCCTAATTTTGCTCTGTTGGTGCGGTTCCTTCCAAGGACATAACTTCAGAGGTGACAACCAAACTGTGACTCTTCATCATTTTGCCAGGATACCTGCAGCCCTGACCGCCACTGTTCAGCCACATCTGGCTTTTAAAAACATCTCTTCAACATGCAAACTTTAGCACTAAGAACTTTAAGAAAAGTACATAGATATTCACAGTCATGGCTGCATCCTCTTCCTTTGCACACACAATTCGTACAAACGTACAGCTGTTTTGGGCTTTTTAAGAACACACTTCCCCCACTTTGATTGCACTTTACATTGGCACATTCTCTGGAAGGGCATGCTTTGATTCAATGCAAATGATACAGCTCAACTTCAAAGTTTTGCCTTCCTGTTATTTTCATACTGTTAAATCTGTTTGAAATATTTCAAAATTAAAACTATAACCAGAGGTGAAAAAGGTGAAAGCTATTAACATTATGGTTAAGAAAAACAGCAATAAACTATAACAGCTTTAGAGACGCTGCTGAGGGTTGATAAGACACTGACATAATGAAATCGCTGCACGAAGGTCTATTGCTCTGCTCAGCCACATGCAATATATACTGTACACAAACTGCCAGGACACCAAAGCTGAACACAGCTCCTCCCCAGGTGAAGCTTTTGGTTCCACCTCATTCTGCCAGACTTCAGATTTTTGTTCTAAATTAATTCCCAAAATATCCTCCTGCAAATCACGAATAAAAGGGACAGTACAAAAGCAATAAAACCATTTGTTTTCTGATACTCCTGCTGACAAGATGCATAAATCTAAACAACTAATGAAAATCTGGCTGGGAGCCTGAGAAAGAAATTTGTTCTATTTATAGACCAAAGAGAGCACTTGTGAAGGAATACCACCATGAGGAGCAACAATTCACACTGATGGAAAGTTTGCAATTGATCCAAGTACCTTTGCCAAATGACGCCAAAATTTAATCCAGCCTTGAAAAACACAGCACCTTTTCAAGCACAACTACAGAAGGTGGTTTGCAAAGGTGTGAACCAGAAGTTCAGCCAAATGACTTCAAGTAAATGCAGTGGTCATGATGCAATCCAATAGCAGCTTAACACATTTCTCTGAGAATAGAGATGCTGAAATGACAACTGACTTCCTGTTTTGTAAATAACCCCCCAAAGGAACGCACAAAAAGAGCCCCATCTCCAACAAACAAGCTATCCATATGCTTGTCAACTGAGAAGAGAATCATAAATGCTGTTAAAGGAAATCTGGATTTGCTTCTGATCCAGAAGCAAGTCTAGCAAGTGAATTTAACTCACCTCTGTTGTTTCACTAGCTGCAGTACTTTCTTCCTTTTTCCTTTCCTCCTCTTCCTGTTCCAACTCTTTAATACTTTCTTCCAGCACATTGGGCCAGAAATCACCCTCAAAGTAAGGCAGCTCCTTGGCACTTGTCAGCCTGTCCTCAGTTGCTTGCTTGAAGATGTCCTGTTAAGTGTATCACACAATGCCAAGAATAAATGAAAACCACTTAGAAGAGAACCAGACACATGCAACACTAAGACTCAGTCCTGTCCTAAGCACCACGGCTCATAGCTCACATCCCAGCCCCACCAGGTCTGCCTTCTGGGCACAATTCAAAGAGCCAACCTGGCAACATGGGCAATAGCCCATTCCCAGGCCCTTCACTGAAACGCAGCTGCTGAGGCTCCCTTGAACGTCCGTTACGCAACTGGTTCATGCTCCTGACCTAATGGGAGAGCCTGAGGAACCCCCGGAAAGGGTAACAGATCTTCTCCTCGTTATTATGTGAACTAATCAAGCCCACATTGCTTAACTTTCCCTGTAACGCTCACGGCCAAGAGCAGAAACCTTTCTGGTGAAAGCAGGTGTCTATCACCTGCTCCTTGCTCTTCCAAATCTGGAAGCGTGCAAGGGCTTCATCCACACGCCAGGGCTGGGCACTGTGTGTGTAACAAGCCCTGGAAATCCAGGAGCATTAGCTGTTTGCACAGGCCAGCTCTGATGTGCAGGGACACCAAGTCCTGTTGTGGCTGCAAGACCATATGCAGCCTCTGGCCTTCCCTGACTGTTGGATAAGGCTCTGGGGGCTGCCTATGCGGAAAGGCTGGGAAGCACGGAGCAGATACTGACCTCTGAATAGAAACAAATGTTTTATGCAGCTGTTTTGGGTGCATTTTAAAGTACCTTAAATACAGCTACAAGTTTAACAGGTACAAAGTTAGCCAGCTCTTCTCTTCAGGTTCCTTTCAAGACTTTCTTATTAGGACAGAAATAAGACTTTCCAATTGCATCCTCTCTTTGCTACTCTGCATCAGATGACAAGGCTTGATACAGACTGCTCTGATTCTACACTCTTGGTAGCTGTCACTTACAATCAAAGCACCATTTTTTTTTTCCCCCCAGCACTGTCACTACCATTAAGAAATTCTTGCAAATTTTAATACATAAGGAGTGGCAAATGCTACCTTTGCCATTTTAATCTTACTTCCTTGGAAACATGAGTGATATTCTCAATTTTTATTTATTTATTTTTACATATATATAAACACAAACATATATATATATATATATACACTCACTTATAGACATATCAAGTTAAGAACTGGGCTACAATTAAGTAATCTACTTGCTCTTCTCTTTCTTTTCTCCCTTAAGGATCCCAGCAGGAATGCATACCCTCACCTGGGGAACCCCACACCATGTGGGGTAAGATAGTATTAGCTACCTTCAAAAAAAGGTCATGAAAAAAATTCGTCAAGTGAATAGTAGCAAACCTTATAGTCATGAATGATTCTCTCAGCAAATGCCTTATCCAGCATCTTCTTATACCATTCTTGCAAGCGTTTGGGTTTGGGTATCTTCTGATCAGGTGGGTGGCAGTGAAAAATATAGTCATCTCCTTCACTTGGGGGACAGGCCCAGATATGTCCTGTCACATACCTGCAGGTCATAAAAGGGGAGGGGGGGTGGGGGAAAGAAAAAAAAAGAAATCTCAACTACAATTTTGTCTACTATCTTAAAAACTACCTCATCAAAAAACTACCTTCACTGACATGTGAATTCATACCTGGCTTTTTTTTTTTTAAACTAATTTTATTTTTCCTTTTTACTACATATGTTGAGGCAATAACATATTTATACAACAGGGGGGAAAGAATCCAGTATCTCATCATAAAGCTTAAGTTTAGACAGGATCGCTGAAAACCCTAGTGATAAAATCCACTCTCCCCAAAGAAGAGACGTGTGTCCTACACATCTAAAAAACGGAGCAAAAAAGAGACCATCTTAAGTGAAAAGCTACTTGATGTGCTGGACAAGCAAAATTTTAAGAAAAGAAGTTCTTCACAAAGATTTCACTCACCCAAGTTTCTTCACATATTCCAAATATCCAATGAGGATTTCATGATAAACTGCAGTTCGGAGACAACGTGGGCGGAAGAAATGAATACTATCTAGATATGATATGTACACACGCCTATGGCAATGAGAGAAGAATGATAGAAAAATCATTCTTTCTTGTCTGCTGAGATCTGACTTTCATAGCACAGACATATATTCATGCTAAACAGAAAAGTTAATGATTGCAGATTATTTTAATAAATATTCAAGCATCTTAACACGGTATAAACAGTTCTTAAGAACAAAAGATAGAGCTGCTTTTTAGACAGCAAGAATATACATTAAGAGGCCAGGTTAAGCAGAGAATGCAAAAAAAATGATTTTTAGAAATTGTAATATTTTTGTTGGGAAATTTCTTTTTCCCAAAGTCATCTGCAGTCATTCAATAAGACTTATTTGTGCCACAGAATTGAAATGTATCTCCCAATTTTCTGTTTTTAACAGTGAACATAGCTATAGCAGTGAATATAGCAAGATTTTCTCTCTGTATAAGATACCAGTACAGAAAATAAAGAGTACCTTGTATTTGGAGGGGGGCAATCTGAGCCATACTCCTGTACATGCATGCCAAAGAAGCACACGTCTACTCCATCTATCTCCTCAAATGCGAAGAGAGCTTTGGTACGGTATGGGAAAGACTCTGACATCTCACCCGAATCCACAAACCTGAAGGAAAAGGTCATGGGGAGTAACAGATAAAAAAATAAACAAACAAAAAGTTGGGTTTTTTTGGTCTTTTGGTTGTTATGTTCTTTATGGGTTAAATACAAACTACTTCCAAGAATAAATCTTTCAAACATTTCATTTTTCATGAAGTAATTAGAAAATGACTTTTAAAAGTGGAAGTATTTATTAAAAAACACACACAAAGAAGGAACAGTAAGGAACAGAATTGCAGCAACTGTGCAAAACTAAACTCTGAATTCTGTAATGATGGCCAAAAAGCACTCAGACTGTCTCTGAAGATTTACTAATAGAGTCACAGCATCATAACCAAAAAAAAATATGCTCCTCCCAGTCAAAATATAACCAGAATTACCTTCTCGCTCACTTGCTGCACATTGCTTTTCTAATCTTTCACAACCTGCTTACTCATTCTTAAGTTTCAAAAATTTGCAATAGGGTTAAGATGCAAATTGGCACAGTATTTCTCTATTTACGTAGAGGAGAGCATAAAAACAATTCAATAACTGAATTTTATTATAATAAATAGACAAACCTGGATTTCATTCCTGGTTTCACTTCTACTGTCTTATCTGAACTTGCTACCACTCTGACGAAGACCTCTCCAGCTTCAGGATGATTCTGTCGTCGCAAGAACTTGTTTACTCTATCTTCCAAATGGTTTCCTAAACGAGTAGTCTGCAGCCCTGGAAATGAAAGGGGAACAGAGGAGAAATTACTCAAGTTCAAGGTCAGTTACAACAGGCACAAGATCTTTCAACTTGCTACTGAGAAAGCGAACTTTTTTTTTGTTTTACTTCCATATAAAAAAATAAAATAAAATAATGTTTTCATTTCTATACCCAACATTAAAAAACAAAGAAAAAGAAAAGAAAAGAAAAGAAACTTGCCCAAAGCTTGGATTTTCATACCTTTATAAGCAAACCAAAACCACCACAGTGGAAAAAATACTTAGTAAGTGAACTAACAAAGAGGGCTTTACATAGCATTTTTGGATGTGCAGGCTTATTTTATGAACACTGCAAATGTTTTCTCCTAACCAAAACACTATTTGGCTGTTCGACAGAGATTACATCACTTCATAGCTCTGGCTCTGGGCCACACCTTTTCAAGCAAAGCAAAGCAAATCAACAGAAATGAAAAGCCTTTTGACTGCAGTGGCGATTTCATTGCTTTTTCCTTTCTTTTTAAGAGAGATTTCATATTGAACAGTTACAGTAATCCGCACATAAAGCTTAAACAGTTTTTGCAAGCAATAAAGGTCTTCAGAAGTGTAGCCCACATATCATCCACAATCGTTCTTTGAGTTTTTACATTTACAGTTAATTTTTGTGTGAACAGCTGCTTTTGTACTGCTATGGAATGTGATAGTTTTCAAATAATTCACAACAAAGTTCAGAAATTAAGATTTCAGTTAAACTGAGAAAACAGAAGAATGCTATTTTGACTTGAAGATTTATGACTTCTTATCCTATTTCTTGCATTTATTTTACCAACCAGTATTTCTACTTTGTTTTTATGGCCTATATACTATCTTTTGCCAAAGTGATGGTGCAATCTACAGATACTTATTTTACTAAAATACATTTAATTTTCAGCTCTTCAACACTTCATTTTTCAGTTATCTAGCTAGCGACACAAGGCTTTAGTTCTTCTCTTAGAGTGCTGAGGATGTGTACAGAATGCTGCAGAGAAATATTGATGCTAAAAATTATTTTAGGCACCAATATTGTGAGAAGAGGAAAACAAGGAAACATTTTTCTTCCTAATGGATTTATATACTCGAATTTTTCCTTTGCAGCCCGTTTATAAAAGAGCTCTCATACAGCTATCTTGTTTTACACCTTCCAAGTTCTCCCCTTGCCTCATGAGGCTGAGGGGTTATGACATCAGGAGCACAAAACGCTCTAAATGTCATTTACTCGGGAGCCAGCAACATTGTTTAAAAGCTAAAGTAAAAATTTACCATTCCTGTTAACAATTCTAACAGTCTAATTCAATAAATTGGTCCCTCCAAGTATAACAGCCCTCCAGAGAGGGCTGGAATTTTAAAGGGAAACCATGAATAAGCTCCCAAGGAACTACTCAGTTTTGTTAGTTTCTGTCCTGACAAACAGTAAAAATGAAATGGCTCCATTGCAGCTAATGAGTCAGTACATATTTAGAAAGCCAATTTAGGTAACTCTACAATCTTGTTTTCATTTTATTATCTTGCCAATGCTAAGCAACCAAAGGTTATCTCCTTCCTTCCTTATACTGCTCATGCTAAAACTGGAAAAATGAGGGAAAAGTCCAAAGAGAAATACATATATACTTACATCTCTCTATACCTATATATAAATAAAAATATAGAAGAAAGCAGCACCAAGATCACATGCACCCCAAACAATGGATCCGAAAGCCATGCACCCTGATGCATTAGATTGTGCCAATTCGTTTAGCAAGCAACTGTATTTTGCTTCTTGGATGTATCCAACACACACTTCCCACAAAAGCTCAGTTCTCAAAGAAAAACATGGCGCGAGTATGAAAAATATACATTATTATGAGCTTGGATGCAACTGGTCATTTTGGCAGCTAGAGTACAAAAGTTTTGTTGTTTTGCTGTGGCCAAGACATTTGTTGTGGTCACGCATTTGTTGCTGGATGAGTAATCAGACAGATAGGAAGGAAGGCAGGGAAGTCACCGTTCTTGCCTACTATGACTTTTTTGTCCATCTCCTTTCTGGAGACGATGTCAGTATACCTTCAGCCTTTGAAACACTCTCTGCTTTAGCTACTAGCTAAGTAACATTTGTACATCATCTTAGGAAAATATTTTGAAAGCTACTGATTTCACAGCATAACAGAGCTGTGCACTGAGCTACAGGTTCTATTTGGCACAGTCTCAGTCAACTTCACTTCTAATGCAAGTTACTCAGTATGTGTTTAAATTAAACCGTTTTACTTCATGTACATTAGAAACATGAATGTTACTGCAACAGCTGAGCAATAGCTCGCAGCCAGGGGCCATGCTAACCTGAGTGTCAGCAGCTATGGCACCACGCTTGGGCGTGTAGAAATTTTGATGGTAACTCAGTAAGTAAAGGTTTCGTGTGGCAGAGAAGAAGGGAAAGGAAACATGGTAACGGTTTTAAAGCTCTCATCATTTCGGTTTGGTTTTAGGCCAAAAGTAGTGAGACAAATATTTTGATACCAAGAACAGATTTTCTTTCTCTGTCTTGTATTATCATTAGAGATAATTAGCACTGTTAAGGGAAACATATCTTGAGTTGAACCCATCCATGGGTTAGCTGAATAGAAATCATCAACATGGGGAAAAGAAAAACAAAGAGCCAAACAGTAGAGAAAGGGAAGGCAATGGAGGTAAACGGAAGGAAAAGGGGGTAAAAGAAAAACACCATTATTTCCCTTTTCATATCCCCAAACAGAATGGTTACCTTAAACAACATGTGAGTTACTCAAATACCCTTTTTAAGCAATGCCACAGAAAGGCTGCACGCTGCCAAAGAATCACACAGTTGGTATTTAAGACAATATAAGTCAATATAATCCGTAAAGTCAGCATACACAGGAGACACATCTGTTTAAAATGTTATCTAAAACTACATTCTTTTGTTGTCATTTTATTAATGTTCTCTTGCAACCTTAATCTGTTTTTAATGAGACTAATTTTAATCTATTTAATAATACTATCTTGCATGTGTCAGGTTACTCTGGAGACTATTCTGATTACTGCAACTTGATAATGCAGTATGAGATACACTATCTACAAACCACCCTTCTAAAATCTCTTATTATGTTGAAACTGCAATCAATCACACACGGCCATAACAAAAAAATTACAATTAATTCAAAACAATAGCTTTATTATAATTTGGAAGATTTAGGCCTGCTAACTCATAGTTCTGAATATGACAACGTAAAGCCCAGAATTTCAGAGGAACAAAGAACAAGGGAGGAATCAAGTCCACCTGCAAGTGTTAGCTATATAGTTGTGCTTTCCTTTATTCGGATTTCTTTAAAGTATGTCTGAATCATATTGTTTGTTTCTACACCCACTTTATTCTTCTGCTTCATTCCATGGATACTGCATTTCAAATGCCAATCTCTACTCTCTTATTGGCTTCCACTGTGTACAAGTAGAAGTTATCAACTGATGTTCTTTAAACACAAAAAAAACTGCATAGGCATTGCTAAAGAAATGAAACAACTTGGCCTAGCAGCTACTGCATCTTTTTGATGTACATTTCACCAACATTATGATAGTGTTTACTTTCAAAAAGATTGAGACATGTCATTCCATTGGCTACTTATTCTGATTGACAGCTCCAATACCACAGTCCAGTCCAAAGGAAAAAAAAAAAAAGATCTTTTCAAATGTATTATCCTTTGGCACCATTACAGTACACCTGAGATGTTGCACAACTTGTTACTACATGTTACTTGAAGGGTAGAGACAGTAATTTACTAATTTCAAGGCTATATGGAAACCTGTTTAAATTTAGCCAGCCCAGTGCATGCAGCTTTATGCTGTCGCCTGTTTTTTATTATCTTGACAAAATAGGGGCATAGATGCTGAAAGCCTCAGACAGCCGAAACATTAACTAAAAACCTGCAAAGAGTAAGTCTTTAAAATGTTGATTAAGATATGACAGCTACTGAAACCTTGGGCTACTCTATCACATGTTTTGCAAATGTTTCTGTATTGCTTGTCATGACACAGCAGAGATCCTCAATCAAAAGGCAAATTCCACAGAAACATTTGCAAAGGAAGGAATTAGGGATGGCACGGAGAAGATGGAAGGTGAAGAAATAAATACAAGGATCAAACTCACTTTTAGCACTGAATTTGTTTTCTTTACGTGTTCTACCAGTTTTCTTCAGACAATTATCACAGACAAACCTGTTAAGAAAAAAAAAAATCACTCAAACTTAATACAAACCAATTATCCACTACATTAATGCAGTGTTTGAACCCCTGATTTTAATTGTCAGAGCCATACATTTTTCTCTGTATTTGAACAGCTTTTATCTTTCCATTTTTAAAGGACTTAAAGCCAGAGATGTTTTAATTCTGCAAGCCATTGCACATGCATTTGTGTTCTTCACTGTACACAAACTTATCTCCTGCCACCTACCACAAACAATCCTCTCTTGCACATTTTAATCAGAATATACTTCAATGAAACCACTAAGACCCCTCCTCAAATGTATTTTGAGATGCTTTGCCCTTTTGTACACCATTCTAAGACAGTGACTGCATATTAAAAAGGCAGAACACTGTAATTATATAAGAAACATTGGTCTTAATGCACAATTGTTAAAAAACTGATCAGCATCTCCTTACCCTGAAGGCCAAATAATATCATAATGTAATACGCAGATCTGATGCATCTTCCGACCACACTCTTTGCAGTCAACAAATCTGAGAAGAAAGCAAGTAAAACCAATCACTTTTGTTATTAGGCACGTAAACTCCCAAAATTCAATGAGGAATACTTTCCAACCTTCTACTAAGAACTCAACTTTAACAGGCCCAATTTATACACTAATAAAAACACTCACCGCAATAGCTTCAAATATGTATCTATGAATTTCATGGGTAAATGAAATCAAAATATATATAACAGCAAATAACATACAAATTGTAAAATCCAGGAGTTAGAAAGCAAAATGGATTTTTGCACCTAACTCTATCCTTTCCTAAACCCAATTCTGCTTCACAGTACCTCCACAGATTTTATTTTCAACTGCTGCAACCACAAGTTCATAAAATTGTTGCTCAACTTAATGTAAATGTAAAAATTAGTCATTCATGAATGACTGTGCCAACAAAACATGTTTTAGCTTGTCTTGACCTATATGGGTTTGCAGCCTATTTTTAAATATATTAAAAAACATCCAAACTTTTGGATGGGAAAGCCATTGGAAGGATTTACAGTCAAGACTTCCACATATTAATGGAATCAAATTTATTGATTTATCTGAGCAGCTCACTTTCAAAGGGATGAGGAAGAACTTCAATGCTTGCAAAGATGAGAAAATGAATTTAAAAGGATTATATATCAACCATCAGAGAAGAAAGTATCAGTAAGATAAAGTCTGTTTTCAGCATGGTAAGGACAGTAGGAACAGTATCACAAAGCTATTCCAGAAATACTAATCTCAGTTCTTACTGAAATGGAAGGAGGTAAACACAAGCAAGGAGGACTCCTGTTTTAGTAAGCTAAGTATTCAGTTGAACCAAAGAGTGTATCTGAGAGGTGCAGCTAAACCAGAAGAGAAAATCTGTAATTCTTGTATGCCCACACAGGGACACAGGGCTGAGTATCAAAGGTTATAATGATGAAGGGCCATTTTTAACTATAGTTTGTGAAGTGTCTCACAGAACATGCCTTAGCAATTACTGTTACCCATAAGAAGCCAAACACAGCATAAAAGAAAATTACTTAAAACATCTGCTGAGTTTTCCGAAAAGAAAAATCTTAAATTCTTTCAAGGTTTCTGTCTTATTTTTTTCGGTAAGGCTGTGCAGTTATCAGCTTCTTGTAACCCATCTACAACACGTGCTGAAAAATGAGGAACACAAGTGCCACGCAAGTCGCATCAGAAGGTTATGCCCATCCGGCAGCTCGTCACAAAAGCTGCCAGGAGATCCTGCTCCTCCATCTCTCCCATATAGATACAGTTCTGTTCCTTAGTGGATCTTTACTGAGCCAATTCAACTCAATCCACTAGGGCTGGTTTTCTTTTTCTGACTTTGTTTCCTACTGTATGAAGCAGGGATCGAACAGCTTGAATCAGTTCATTCAAGGATATGATCAGCACCAGAACTAGTATGATGGAGCAAGAGCAGGATCTCTCTTTCAGCATCGGTGGCCATTTGATGGATTCAACCTTCACAGGTAAAGCTACAGCTTTGCTGTTCTTTTCCAGGATTCTAAACCCAGACCTCGGGAACTGAAGGCCTAAAGAAAGACTTCCTTATTCACTGCCTAATCTCTGAAATGCTGGACAAGTGAAAGTCACAAGATTATCTTAACATAAAGACATGGGCCAGATACTTACGGCTCTGGATCTAGTGTATCATTTTTCTTCTTTTCAAACTGATCTTTAGAGATGGTTCTAAAGACAAAGAGTTAATATGAAATCTCAGTAGTACCTTTGTAACAGAAGCTGAGACAATATCATTCTGCAGCAATGAGCAAACCTCAAGTCTGAAGTAAGCATATCAGTATAAAGTGTATCTTTCTGTTCAGACAGAGCAATTGAGCTTGCTTTTATTTTAAGCTTTTACTTTTCCAGGGTAAATTATAGACAATACAATAAATAGGCAAGTATATGCATAAATTTTAAATCACAAGGAACAAGGGAAGCTATGGGGAGTACAGCAGCTACCTTCCAAAGCTGCTAGTGTTCCTCATAAATCTTTAGGCATCTTATTTTCTGGCCAGGTTAAAGATAAGCCATTGGCTTCATAAACAAAAGCTGTGCTTCAAAAGGTGATAAATGAGGATTAGCAAAAGTCTTTAATTTGAAAAAGGACAGGATTAGTAACGTTAGTAACATTTAATGACACTGCTTCAAGTTTCCCCCTCCCCAACCACGTTATTTAACGTCTGCCACCCCGGGATTAGTTTATGTGAAGCTCTCAAGTGACACAACAGGAAGAGAGAAGCGATGCTGTTGGGTAGACCGACAGACTTGACACAGTAACCTTTGTTACTGTAAAAATTAAGGAGAAGGGAGATCAACACCCAAACCAGCAACAGCTCCAATGCAGAACAAACACAGTTTTGTATTTTTAAAGAGCACAACATGAAGGAGAACGGAAGCAACTTACGTTTGAGGCTGGGAAGGGTCATCACCCAGGGTGACATTCTCCCCCTGGATTTCAGTGAAACACTTCTCACAGAAGTGATACCTGTCAGCAAGAAGGCCATATTTGGGTGAACTGGTCCAGCACAACATACAGCCACCCAAGCACGGAGCCACCAACCAGAGCAGGGCAGATCACCACGACGAAAGGGGGGGCGTTGTTGGTTGATTCATGGGTCAGTGTGGACAATGAGAAGGAACAGAGGGGAGGGAAGGGCAGGATTAGAGAACAGGGGAGGGAACAAACAGCACAGACGTAAGAGGTAAGACGCAAACACCAAGACAACACAGAGCAGAAAGCCAAGGCAAAGCACAGATTAGCATTCGGTCTCATTTTAGACATTACGGCCATCAACACTAACAAAATAGGAGAGCGTCAAATTCAAAATTTGGGGGAGGATTAATGAGGTAGCTACCAAGCGCTATATTTGCGCATACTTCAAATTTAAGAATTTGGATTTAATTTTCATTACTTAAGCAGGGAAGGATTTAAAAAAAA
Source organism: Nothocercus julius (assembly GCA_013398735.1). Classification (NCBI taxonomy): domain Eukaryota; kingdom Metazoa; phylum Chordata; class Aves; order Tinamiformes; family Tinamidae; genus Nothocercus; species Nothocercus julius. The sequence goes on from VZSV01000087.1 coordinate 830,998, forward strand.
AAAAAAAAAAAAAAAAAAAAAAAAAAAAAAAAGCAAGCGTTTTGATTCCAGGCTTCAGAGCGAGTTTCCTTCAGTTAAAAAGGCAGCCTGTCAAAAAGCTTAGGGACACATTTTCACAGATTTAAATAATTTAGAAGTATGCTGAAAGCATTTATTGATTATCATTAAAAACTGTAAAAGCAGAAACAATTGCCATGGAAAAAACTAGAAAAATGTTAAATTCAAAAGCCATTAGGACTATAGGATTAAATTTGACCAACTGCTCAGCTAATACTATATAACATAAATGAAACCAAATCCATATTCTAGACAAACATTTAACAGAAATGCAATTATGGGTCAGAGTTTCCAGCCATTTATCTATAACAATCCAATATATGTATATATGTGAACAATGTTAAATATTGTACATACATACAATATATTCAGGGGCTATACCAGAGATCTGGAACAAAGCTTTACAAATTGAATTACAAAGCTAGGTGCAATTTTGGGTCTCTGACCCAGGAGCCAATTTAAGTTATACTCAGCAAAAAATAAAACAAAACAAACAAACAAAAAATGCTGCAGCTTAAATAACCAAGCTGAGTAAATCAGGAACTCAACACTATAAAAATACAATCTGCATTTGAAAATAATAATAATTAAAAAAACGCAGTTATGTAGGTTTTTTTTTGTTTGTTTCTTTCAGATGAACTGGAACCAGAGTTGTTAGGGTCATAACAAATAAAAATAATAAAAGGCTAAATGTTTGGGAAGGATATGAATTCACACATGAACAAAGGTAACAGAAAGAGGCCACAGCTGTAGAATGCAGGAAGGCCAACACAGGGGCGCCAAAATAAAGGAGCTTTATGGAGGATCAAGAGTGAGAGAGTATAAGCAGCAATGGCAGCACAGTAAAATGCAGTTTTAGTACTCAAATGCTACAACTGTGAGAACAGCAAGTATAAAAGGCATCAAAACAAGACGCAGTGTCATATGAACCAACAGCTTGAGGGTGGAGACGACACTGCAGCTTGCCCCTGGAAACACACGCACACACTTGGAGCTACTGTAGCGCGGGCGCCCCATCTCCGCGGCTGGATGTCCACGGAGCGACGGAAGCCGGACAGGGGCTGCTACCGAAGCAGCGGAGCAGAAGCTCCTCCCGCGGCACGTGCCGGCTCTCGCGTCCCCCACGAGGGGTATTTAAGCACTCATGAAAACCAGTGCAAGCAAGCGCAGGTCTCGGCCCAACACCCGCCGGGGCAAAGGCTGCCCCAAGAAGGGCCCTCAGCCGCCCCAAGCCGCAGGCGGCTCTGCTCGCGAAAAGAGCCGCGCGAGGCCGCTGGGCCCGGCTGTGCGGTGCCGCCAAGGCCTGCGGCCGCTGCTGCTTCCACAGCGCACCCCGAGGCGGCCGGGAGGCTCAGGGGAGCCTTC
>VZSV01000087.1:832439-850053 GCA_013398735.1 Nothocercus julius
CGCACGCTCGGCCGCGCTGCCCTGCCCCGGGCTCCGCGCGGCAGCGACCCAGCTCGCTGCGCCCTGGCGAGCCAGGGCCGGGCTTTCGGAGCTGCTAACACAGCGGGACAAAGCCGGGAGGGGAAAAACAACAAATAAAATTATTTCATTAGCTTGTGATCGTTGGGAGTAATAAATATTTCAGGATTATGACGGAGCAATATTGTGGAAGAGCGCTTCGAGAGCCAGGAGCGAGGCTGCACATCTCATTTACACCGGCTTCGCTTGCCTCTTGCCCCATGCCCCTAAAATATGATTTAGCATCTGGTATATAATATTGATTTCCTTCCAACCTTAACAGGTTTAGAATTTATACCCTTTTACGCATGGTCTATTAGGCTTTTTATTTTTTAATCTTGTGCATCTTCAAAAAAAAAAAAAGTAAAAATAAAAAAGGCAGTAATTCTTCATCTTCAGAGTCAAACTGGAAAGGATCAAAACAAAACAGGGCCCAAGCACAGGAACATGCAACTAGAATAAAACATGAACATGGCCAAAGCTCCTATAACACTTCATTTAACCCCAGAAATGGTTAATTCAGGGGCTTTCAGCGCGCTTGTAACACTGAGCGTCACTAAGCAAGGCCAGGACCCCCTGCACGTGCCTTCAGTACTCGCTTTCAGTTATACCACAGATGATGAACTTTAGACAGTCCTGACTGTTGGACCCCTGTTAATCCAGGGCCCGCGGAAGGTCAGTCTCGCAGGGGACCGCGGTGTGGTGAGCGCAAGCTCCTGTGGCACCGGTCCGGACACACCGCAGACCTGAGCCGAAACCTAATGCTAGCAAGAGTCAAGCCTTAGCATGGGATTAAAATGAGGAAAAAAAACTGGAGTACAGTGAAAATGAATCACCTAAGGGTCATGAATATTAGTCCATAAAATAACCATGGTGGAACAATATTAAGAACTTATTATGAGCATGGACCCTTAGACATGAGACTTGCTTGCAATTTGATCTTTCATGCTAATGTGATTACTCAACAAAAACTAGAGAAAGCACACAGTATGCTAGCTGTGAAGTCATAAAAAAAATCCAAAGAGAGTTATCGCAACATATTGAAAATGAAAATCTTTTCAAATGCAGACTGTTCAGGTGACTGCTGCCCTTTTATCAGAAAAGGGTAACATTGTACTTTAGTACCAAAAATCCAGAAGAGGCTCAATTTCTGCATTAACAGGCGATGTTCCAACTGTAGTTGAATTGTATCCAAAGGAAAACCTAAATACTTGAATGCCAGTACTAATACTGAACACTAATCACTTGTTTCAGATGCACGTCTATTCCTGAAGTATATTTTCCAGAACACTAACTTCTGCCCACCCTGACAGAAGCCAAAGAATTCTATACTGAGTAATTAATTGCTAACCATTGAATTGAAGTGCCAGAGATCATTAATTCAATGATACCCAAATATTTTTATTTAGTTATGAGATGTGCTGGACTTCAGATCATCTCAATTACGTCTCTTCCATAAATGGAGAAAAACACAGTATTTGGCCAATTAAAGATCTACTGGAACCATGCAATTTGTTTTTCGCTCATTTACTATGTGGTTAAGAAAAATCTAAGATTAGAGGAAGATGACTATAATAGGAAATAGCCGACAGTTTTAGAGCAGTACAGCCAATTAGTAGAGGCTTTCTAGGATCTGACTGGCTATGTACACACTTAAAAGATGCGGTGACAGATCTTCAAGCGTTTTGTCAAAAAAAAAAAAACAAACAAAAATGTAAGCAACCCTCTAACCTCTACAAATAGCTCTTGATTTAACTGGCCTAAAATAGAAGACCTCAAAAGAAAAGAACCACCCAGCCTTCAAAACCCAATCCTTTCTATAGATACCTGGATGAACAGGGGGCTACATGTACTTCAGTGCTGTTATTGGCCAACTGATACTTGGACAAATCACCTCCCCTTCCCACTGACTTGATTTTCTTCTGTATTAGCACCCTTTTAAACTAACTTCCCAATAGACTGGCATACGTCAGTAAGAAACTGAAGATTATACCATGGAGCTCAGAGGAAGATAGCCCCATCAACCAACTTTGCCTTCCACCCAGCAATCCAAAATGATTTAAATAAGGAAAGGTATAACTGAAAGAAAAATGACCCTTTTGGTTGTTTTTGAAGTTACTGTTTCATTTCAAACACAGTATTCTCTGGCTGCACAATATGAAAAGTATATGAAGTTCTAATACACTAAGAATTGATATTTAACATTTTTCTCCTCTTAGAAAAGAATTCTAGAGCAGTCATTTTAGATGTATTTCATAGCATATATATTTGTTTTTCTTCAGACTGACTTTTTGTGGGAATTCAAAATGCCCATATAAAACTTTACATGCCAGCTTGTGATTTTACATTCCTTCCTAACAACGGCCAAGTGAAACCCAATATATAACCTAACACAGTGTTTTTATCTCTGGTCATTTTATCTTAAATATTTTCATCTCCCTTTATCATCCTTTGCTCACAAATTCTAATGCAATCCAAAACATATTCGTATATTTTTATTTATAACTCTCCCAAAATAAGGCATCCTCTTTTTCCTCAGCGCCTTTTGGCAATTCTCCAGCTTCTCCCTACACTAAACCCTACTACTGATTTTGTGGAAAATATGGAGAACTTCCATTTAAGCAGTGCATGGTGCAGCCTAGCTAATAGGAAGCAATTAAACACCACTTATATCAAGCTGCAGAATACAAAACAGAAGGTCACCTGCAAAAGGCTAGCAAGACAGATACCTGTTTCCTGACTTAGCTGATGAATAAAGGAAAGAGAAGGTTAAGAATCATTCCCCCCTGGTTATTGGCAGAGAGCTGATAGGATCTCATTTCCTGAATAAAAAAAAAAACAACAAAAAAAAAAACCACTCAGGAACTTACCTGTTCTGATAACTGTAGTAGGCAGCATCACGAGGAATAGTACACAACTGCTTACCATAGCAACATAAGGTCTGTGGAGAAAACTCATACTGCAAAACAAAGACAAAAAAAAAAAAAAAATCTTTAAAACCTGAGTATGTTGATCAAGTATCTGATAGGCAAACCACACATTTAAGAATATTAAATAATCTTTCTCAAGCCATTATGTCAGCATAGTTCATTGAGCTAACAATTAAGTATACCAGTTAAAGATATGAGCCTCCTCCTGCCTAATTTATTGCAAAAAACTAAGAGAAAAAAAATTCATTTTACTTATGACTGAAAAAGCTACTACTTGGAACAAGAAGGATGCTATCTACTTTTTTTAGTTCTAGCTTGTAGATACAAATCTGAATTTTTACCATCTCTTAAGTATTTCAATTAAAAAAAAAAAAAAAGACTACACAAATGCTATGTTTCATCTGCTTAATCAAGCTAAGGTATTTGGGAGAACAGAACTCAGTCCAACCCCCTGGGATATACATACCTTGCGCCCACAGCAGTAGCCAAGCGATTGCATAACAGGATCAATCTCTTGTTCAAAAACCTCTGCGAGTTTAGTGCAAAACTTATAGACCCTGGATGTCTTGCGATTGTAAAGCCAGGCATTGTTAAACATTAGCCACACATCGTCCACATACTGCCAGGGTTCTTGGTACTGCCCAGTATCCAATTTACGTTTAATGGTTGAAAGATCCATGGGATTCTTCACGATGTCAAAGTAATCCTTCAAACACATACATAAAAGCTTTTATTTTTAATTTGTCATTGTTTCACACTATTCATACAAATGATGAAATGTTCACACGAATAAAGATGAAAAACCCTACATAAATATTTTGTATTTTGCTATTGCCAACTCACCGGAATCCCTAAAAGCTGGGGATCCACAGGCTGTCTGAAAGGTAGAGACTCTGGATCCTGCCGGTACAGAGCTTCGAGGGTAGGCATGAGTGCCTGGCGCAGCTCCTCAGGCTTAAAAACTGTTAATTAAAGTTAGAAAAGTTAACAAATTTCTCTCTAATAATCGTAACTGCTTAATTCCACTAAAAAGAAAAAAAAAGGCAAAAAACTCCCACCACATTAACACAAAAGTCTTAGAGAGTTTTTCTGAGCTGCACAACTACCAGAAGCAAAACTTATAATCAAGAGGACACTGCACAGTTATTTTCATCACTGAAATTACATTAGATGATGTACCTAGAATCTGCAAATATCAACTGTAGCTGGTAAAGATAATTTTTCTAGAGCATAAAAAATAATTTACTCAGAGCCAAACTAACCAACTGCTTCAATGTGGATTAAGTCTAGCTCTTCAAAATAGAGACTGAGAGCACATCTTTCTCTTCCCTCTTTCTAACACTGTTCACTTGTTCCTTTCTAATATTTTTCTAGCAAAAAAAAAAAAAAAAAACTTAGTGGACAGGGTCAAAGAGCAACAAAGAGCTCTACAGAAAGCAACGAGATGTCTTTGTAACTGGCAGAGGAATTTTCTGGGTACAGCACACGACATCCCAGTCTGAAGGGCTGTTAAACGACTTTGAAAGCGTTAACTTGTAGACTTATATGCATCATTACAAACACTTGGCAACAGTGGCATGGCAACAGCCACGTTTCTTTCAATAGGGGATGACGACGACGACAAGAAAGCCAACATTTTCTGAAAAATAATGATAACTCGGAGAGATCTTTCAGCACCTCAGTAGTGTAATTACATTTATTTCCTTAGAAAAAAAGGGTCTTGAAATAGGGGAGAATACCTATCATTACAAAAAGAATAGTAGATGGCATCCAGTATTTATCTACTTGGTTGCAATGAGGATGAAACCAATAAATGGGACCAATTTAGGAGTTCTGCTGAGGCAGCAGCTTGCAGTGACCCCAAGGTCTTTCTCCCTCAGATGGTATTTTGTGAAGATATGAATAGGTATCATTGCTTTGGGGCCTCTAGTTGTCTATTATTTTTAAGAAGTTTTTTGTTTTGTTTTTTAATGCAGTTCACATTTCTGAGAGCAAAAGCCTCTTCATCTCAATTGTGCCCACTGAAATTACATGCAAAAATAAAAGCAAGGCAAAAACATCTGAAGCATTAAAAATTTCAACTTTACTTCAGCATTTCTGCTCACCACAGGTCCTGGAAATTGTCAGTTGGGGTAAAAACAGTCCTTGCAGAGGAAGGGGAAGCTTTAGACAGGTTGACTGCAGTGCCAGTGACTGGAGGCAGGACTGTTGCTTATGTACTCAATTAAGTTAAATTATGGCAAAGGACTAAGCAAGCTGCTAGAAGGATTTCAGCATGGGCCTGCCTTACAGGTACAGCAAGATCTTATGCTGCTGCTACTGAACTCAAATTAGTCATAATTTTCAGCCCTGATAAAATGACAAACCTGTTCGGGATCTACCAATAACCTATTTCCAGACACTAGGAATGGAAAGGAAGCCTATCATATATTCTCAAAACTTCATTACATTTGCAAAATTATGATGGAATTACCAAGAGCAGAATGAGATGAAGAGCTCATTCGTAGAGCATGAGGAAAGGTGCTTCCTATTGCTTGTGGAAACATCATACTTTGACCCAGGTGCTTTATAACTTCAACACTCAATTAATTCACTCAGTAAAATCTAAAGGTCAAAGAGTCCCTTTTAATGATTTAATCTGGCCACCTGTTTGTCATCTCTTACAGAATTTTCCCTGCATTAACCCCTATATCAACACACCACTGGACTAGAATCCCTTTCAAAACAAACCTAACCTTGACTGAAAAGCTCCAAATAATAGATATTTAGCACAACTTTTGCCAAGTCCTTTAAAGACTAATTATCTTTCCTAAGAAAGTTTGCACTCTCCTTTCATTCTGAAGCTTTGCATTTCATCTTGAGAACTCTCTAACTCTGCTGAATGTGACTAATAGCAGAAAGCGCAATCACAGATATCCCCCGCCCGGATTCTGTGAGAACTTTTCTGCTCTTCCTTCACTCATTTTTCACAATTCACCTCCCTCCGTTCTCCTCCTCCAGCAAGGAGCTCTCTGAGGAGCTAGCATCCAGTTATCCCATTTTGTCTTAGGTGCATGGATGCTACAGAGCAAATGGGATCTTTGACTGAATCATGATGATGTATTATCTGCCTAATGAGCATAATGTTACTTTATTTTTATTATTATTATTTTTTTTAATAGAGGAAATCCTGCTTGTGACCACTACGGAGAAAATTCCTGAGGAAGATGAGGACACATCTGATACATTTAAAGGAAAGCAGTCCTTGTAGACTTTGCCTTATAAAGAAGGGAAAAAGTCAATAAAACCAATCTTGGAGGTCACCAAGCTATAAGGCAGCCATCTCTAACAAGAGGAGAAGGTATGAGGTACCCAACAATATTACATTTCTTTCGAGAAGCCTGGAAGAGAAAAGGCAAGGAAAAAAAAATAAAAAAATTGTCCCCTCCTGTTCATAGCAGATGCAAAGGAGGGAGGAAGGAAAAAAAACAAAAAAAAACCCCACAACAACAAGCAGCCCTGTGGGGGTATCAAGCCCCACTTATGAAGGCAAAACTATGAGTAGGGAGAGAAAAGCCTGTTAACAAGTGCATGCAATTGTCCAAGATAACCAAACTATAAGGATTCATGTACAATGTGATTACAACGTGCCAATATTTCTACTGTGAGAAACTTGTTACTACCTAAGATACTGGAAATATGTAGCAAACCACGTCTAATAATCAGAATGCTACAAAATTAGTCTGTCAAAGAGCTGTACTGTTAAAACCTTACTTTTTCAACCACTTGGCTCCATTTACTCCCAAGTGATTTCTTCTAACCAACAGTAGCAATGACTCTTTCCACTGGGAATATATCTGGTCTACAAATGCCAATAAGCTTTCCAGTCCCTGCACTACGTTTTGTTTGAGTCGGACTCTGCCAGCTCTGTGTATTCTCTTTGGCTGGCCCACTACACAACAAACCAAAAATACCATCTGCAGGGAAATGTGTTTATTGTCAAAAGATTATATTTAGTAATTAAGTAGAAACCAAGGCATATACACAGATTCATGTTGCACAAACTTTAAAACCTTGCAACTTCTTGATCACAGCCTGAATGTCATATACAGCTGTAATTTTTCTTTTTAATGGAGCTATATGGATTTTTCTTCTTGAGAAAAGAAATAAATGTCATGAAAAAGAGCATCACTTTCCCTCCTTTGATGCTGACTGCATGCTGAAAGCTTACCTTTGGTCAAAAACTAACCACAGAAAATTCCAGTCTAAGGAAGCACAAGCTAAGAGACCCTGAAAATAGCTAAGGATTTTGAGGCTAAAAAACTCATTTTGCAGACTCCCATAAGACCTGCATTAAAAGTGGAACTATTTTCTTTTTCATCTGTTTTCTTTAAGCATCTTATTAATTTATTTCTTATTGACTCAAGGCATGCAATCATTTATGTAAGTCCATTCAAGATCTGTACACATTACAGACTCAGTCAAATCTACATCCAAACAAATTCACATATGACACTGTAGATCAGCTTAACAGAGCTAACTTACCTGTTCTGAGCAGAATGTTTTCAAGAACACTACAATAAACTATCTGGGTGGTCTTTTAAAAACTTTGAGGCTCGTGAAACAGTCTAGCCCCAGAAAAACACAAATTCAGAAAATCAGTTCAAGCACACATCAGGCCAGTGAAAACTAGAACTCAGTAGGAAGGCTGAGAATGCAGCACAGAAAACTCCTCTCAAAAATAAATATCGTGGAGTATTAATCCCCCAAATTAATGTGCCAAAGCACACATGCAACATATACCTTCCAGCAGGAATAGACACCGCTGAAAGCAAAGGCTAATAAAAACAAAGTATACAAGAAAATTTCAGTTTTCATATACATACTTTTTTTGCGGGGTTGAGATGGTGATGTGGACTGTGAAGTGGTTCCATTAGTGCCACTTTCCTCTTCCTCTTTAGTATCTACTTTTATTTCAGGTTTCTTTTCTTCTATTTCCATTGGCTCCTGTTTTATTTCTGTTCCATCTGCTTCTTCTTTGATTTGTGAAGATCCTTGTAAATCCTCCTCGACCTTAAGAAAGGATGCAAGAAGACATCCCATTAAATCTATGTCTCAAACTTCAGTCGTTCAAAATATAAGTTTAAGAGACTGTCAAGCCATGGCTTTCCTCAGGACAGTTACTTTCCAGTAACTACCCTCTTCTCGCCACCTTAACTCACCATTTCAGACACATCATTAAGTGCTTTTATATCTATCACTGCTTTCAGTTAAACTGTATAGAATCTCATTTACCTCAGTCTTAGCTTCCACTTGTGTCTCACTAGTCTCTGGCTCAGTTTCTTCATTTTTAACTTCTGATTTGCTTTCTAGCATTGGTGCATCTGGTCCTAGTTGCTGGGAATTCGTATCAGCACTAGCAACTGAGGCAGGGGTGGGGACCCTGTTATCAATACTAGCTGCTGCCTGGGATAGCTGTTGTAAAAACAGTACAAAAGAAAGACACTGCATATATAGAAATATTTTCCTTTACTAAAAATGAACAGCACAAAAAAAAAAAACACATGAGATGATATTCTAAAACAGTGCAGAACATGGATATAGGAGCTCACTGTAGCCAAGTTTCTATATACCATATTTTGGAACTCTCTGCTTTACAGAGGATAAGCTGAGGAAGAATTCTGTCCCAAAGAGGCTGTTTTTACAGAGAAAACACCTGCCCAGTAAAAGAATGTACATTCAACAATTCAACATGTGCATTGCTTTTGACGATTAAAATAAAAATAAAGCAAGCAAGCATTCCAGTTTCATAGTCGGAAAGGACTTACTCTCATCAAGGCCAAATACATGTATACGGGCAAAACATATATAAAACTATCTTGCCTAATCCTTCCACACATTATCACCCTTTTTACTTTGAGCAGTGCAAAGTCATTCAACAAGCCCCCCTCCTTCAAACTGTGCTGAGAATATGTGAATGGACATGTTTTTACACAGGTACACATGACTTTTTGTTTAAGCCCTTTGTTCTGAACTAGAAGCTAGGATTTACAGCCATAAAAAGTATGGGCTCTATAAATCCACAGCTCTGTGCGGTACCGAGGAAGGATTCCCATGGAATTGTTATTCCACCATACAAGGAAAGAAAAATGTGACTAGCTGGTACTTACTGGAGTGCCAGGTGGCTGTGCCTGCACAGACGTCGGCTGTTGCTGGGAGGGCTGCGGGGTGGGCACAGACTGCGGCTGAACGGGGGTCTGAGGCTGTGGTGTCACCTGGGCCTGCGCAGCAGTCTGCCCCGTCGGCGTGCTTTGCGTCTGTGTCGCGTTGGGGACAGACCCTGGCGTGGGCGTAGGGGTCTGCCCTGAAGATGAGACGGGTGTGGATGGCTGGGTGGGTGCTGCTGGCTGCGGAGGCGTCATCCCAGGAGGCACCTGGTGCTGGAGGGGCGGCATGCCCGCCGCCGTGGACACCGCGGGCGCGGGCTGGTGCAGCGGCGGCTGCGTCACTGGTGGACAAGACAACTGACCACTCTGCGGTCCCAGCATGTTGATGGAGTTGGGAAGAGCAGCGCTGGGAACCTGTCCCTGCTGGATGGAGCGAGAGAGAGTCTCTTTCATATGTGTCACCCCTCAAACTCTGGGAAACACATTTGTCCTCTAAATTACAGCACTGGTCTTTTAAAAAAATGCTGTGGTGAAAGTCTAAATATACCTAAAAACATGTATAAGAGCGCTGCTACTATAAATAACTTTGTTCCAATTTCTCTGAACATCTTCATGAGCTCTTAGTTGAAGTCTTGCTCCTAAACCTATACGTGCTCATGCATCATTTTACATTGTTTTTACTGCCACAAAAGAGTGGGAGTCCTTAGGATCTCCTCAGTACCAGGAACCTGCAGGCAGGCAATGTCTAAACCATGCCATTAGCAGGGCAAAGTTTGGACTTTGCACAGAAAATGGTTTTAAGCTATTTCACATTTCAGAATGAGATTCTAGGGCAGTCCAGTCCATTAACATATGTCCCACTGAAATGCACAGCAGATTTTTTTTTTTTTTTTTTAAATTCTGATGAGACTACTCCAGATATTAAGAAAACTGTGGATCTATCCTTCCTTCAAACCAGCAATAGCAGAAGTACTCCGGAGGTGCACAGATTTCTAAATTATATAGTTTACTAAAAATCGAACTACATTCACTAGTGATAAAAAACAGAAAAATACTATACCTCTTCCTCTTTGGAAGTTGGAGAGATTAAAAGAAAATGGTTTTCCTCATCTACTTTATTATAGTTATTGATTTTAAGTTATCTACTAAAAATCCACACAAACACACTCAGAAAGGACATATGCTCAGCGTCCCATGAGCTCATTTGATACTCTCCCCTAAAAAAATCTATACCAGGAATTAAAAGTGAGCAGGGCCCCCTCGTTAGTACATGTACAGGTGTTACAGAAGAGCTCATGGAGAAGAGAGATATAACCCAAGAGTCAGGAATGGACAACAGACAATGGGTATACAAGTACAAAGAAATACAGGTATTAGAATACAGGTACAGGTATTAGAAAATGCATCTTACCTGTGTTACCCCTGCCTGGGCTGTTGTCTGACCCATGCCCACGTTGTTCACATTCATAGTCCCACTGGATGCTGGAAACTGATTCTGAGAGAGGAATTGGTTCTGGGTAGGAGCCTGTCCCATCATATTATTGGAATGAGCTCCCATCATGTTCTGTGGCTGAGGCATTCGGGAAGGAGACATTGCCATCTAAAAAGTAATACCCAAATTAAAGATATTAATATTTTTTATTCTTGGGCAGCCACACAAAGGAAAATACTCTCAAAATAACTAAGACATGCCCAAGACTAAGAGGAAGACTTACTTCAGTAAATTAAATAGAACCTGGCACGTACACAGGATATTAATATTCATTCCATGGCATTCGTGGCAGGAGTTATTTTTAACAAGGTAACAGTATTAGAGCCGTATTAAGAATGCTAAATTCTGTTTTGCTCTCTGAGGTAACAGAGATAAAGCGAGTATAAACAGAGTAAAAGCGAAGATATTTTCACTTTTCCAAAGAATAAAACCAAGTTTTCACAGAGGAATAAAGAAAGTTTGTATAGCAAAGATACAGTTCCTGAAAGAACTATGCTCTTTACTGGATAATATTTCATCTGACATCTACCTCTAAGGATGGTCTATTTTTTTTGAAACACGTAAATAGCAAAAATAACCATCTCAATACGAGTCTGGCAGAGTCAGTGCATTTCCATGAAGTTATCCTGCAGTTCAGAGAACTATTTTATGACACGGCCCTTTCAGAAGAGTGTTAACCCTGCTAAATGTAATGCACCTATTTGGAGAAGAACCTGGTACCAAGAGATACGAACCGCAGGAACGGCGCCCATGTTGTTCATTTGTACAGGGTGGTTCATTGGAGAAGCTGCACGGGGTCCCATGGGTGCTTGCGGCATCTGTACATTCCCTATGGACATGGGGTTAAACTGATTCATTCCTGCAAATGCACCCCCAAAACAGCTCATTAGGAACAAGTCACCAGAATTTATGTATGTATACTCTACAATAAAATTCGTATTTGAGTAAGATCCAGTTCTCCTATGCTTCATTTTTTCCCTTTAACTTGGTTCAAAGTCATATAACTTGATTTAAGAGAGAAATCGTGAAGCAAAAACATTAAGAGGAATGCCGGCTAAGGTAAAATAATTTACAGTGCCTAAAACACACGCAAGATGAACAGTGTGGATGATCTGTAACAACAAGATACTATTTGTATATAACATCCTGGAGTATTTTCTTAGAAACAGGTATTTGCCTTGAAATAGCAACCTTATTCAGGTGGTTAAGTAAGATAGATACAAATACATATTGCTAATCAGAAAGCAAGTTCTAGTTTCAAGTCAGGACAGAAACAAGCAATATGCTTATTAAGACATTGGGCCTTTCCTTCAGAAAATTTCTTCCCTGGAAATAAATTTTTCTAACACGAAAAAGTGTAAATATTTACAGAGCTATACTGACCAACAACATTTTGTCCTACTTAAATGAACCAAAAAGCTTCAGTATGCAACTGCTACAGGAAATATCAGTGTAAGTGTTAACTTTCTACTAATATTCTAACAAGAACTTTAAAAAAAACACCATTGGGCGACTTTTTTTTGGGAAAGCTGAAGCATCTAAATGTCATTGGATTTTATTTTTCAGAAAAACACATCCTTAAGACCACAGCAGACTAAATCAGTGATGACAAACCAGCAGTGCTACAAACAACCTGCAACACCTTTTTCAGTGAAATTTGTGGCAAGTTTTCAACTACATGTATATTTTTGGCTAATAAACTGATAAAAACATAATGAACTCCCACTCCCAAAAGTTAATGGTTTTTAATAGATCATTCACAGCATTCTTTTTTGTTTTCTCCTCTTTTTGAGGAAAAACTTCCTCAGTTCCTCCTAATACTTCTTTAATACTTCCTAATTGCTAACAAAGTATTTGGTACACATTGCTAGTTCTGAAAGACAGCATCAAGACAAGAACAAAGATGCTGAAAAAGGGAAACCTACCAGACCCCCCTGCTTCCGCCTCTGAAAGAAAAAAAAAACATAGCAGCTTTTTCTCCTAAACACGTTTTGAACGCACACATTGTAATGAAAGAGGAAAATATAGATACCTTGAGAAACCTGCATACGACTCATAGGCACGTTTGGCATGGACATAGGTCCGTCTGCAAAGAAAAGCAGAGACAGAGGAACAAAAAAAAAAAAAAAATTAACATAGAAGAATAAACACATTCTCGCACTTTTCACTTCAATTTTCCCCGGTCGCTCTCAACTTGGTAAGGAAGCACTTACTGGGAGGCCTCACGGGCTGTGCCTGGCCCATGGCAGCAGCCACCTGGGGGATGCCAGGAGGCTGAGGTCCGGGGGTCTGTAAGGCTGCCTGGTTCCCCAGGATCCCTTGCTTATGTAGACGAGACCTCCGTTTCTCTTCTAATTCCTTCTGTATCTTATAGATTTTTTCTGCTAATAAATGATAATACTCATCCTAAAACAAACAAGGAAAACAAAAAAAGCACTCAGTATCAAGAAAAACATCAATAAAACTTAAGGAATCTTATCAGAATGTTCCCTGCCCTCCCTATACTTAAATAAATGTACGCACCTGCCTAAAGAACTATTTCTTTTCACAGTTCAGTTAAAACGAGAGAAAGAATCATCACTGTTTTAATGCAGGTAGGAAATAAATAAATAAAGCTTCTAGAAAAAAATGCCTTGGCTTTATGACTATCCATCCTATCTATTCTGTATAGATTTGAAGATAAAGAAGAAAATTGCAGGTTCTCTACTGCTTGGACAAAACCCAAAAGAAAGCTGCAATTTGGTTTCTAAGCGTTAATGATTTTTAAACGATATTTTCATAATAATAATTTTCACTAATCCAGAGACACAAGGAAGAAAACATCACCAATACAATAATACTGAATAAACTTCAGGAGACAGATGTTAAAAGCTAATCAATTTTATGTAAAGAAATCACTCTTTGCCTGCAGAATTTATCTATCAACACAGAACCATTGCAGGAAATCTAAAAACAGATAAAAGGACAAAATTAGTGAAAAATAGTCTACAGGCTCAGAAAACTAAACACTATCCCTGTGCACAAAAGTTCACTTTATTCAGACCAAATTGACAACAGATCAAACAGCAGGCAGAGTGCACAGCAAGGGAGCCAATTTCGCTTGTCAGCAATTGCTGGACACACATCTTCAAGTGCATGAAATTGTAAGTGCCTGCTAAAGGCAAAAAAGCTCACAAAACCCAAAGGACTATTTGTTTTGTGAGATAATCTGTGATCTTAAAACCACTCAGTGTTACATGGACCAATGGATGAGCGATGTTCATCCCACAATCATTTTCTCCTGATCAAATTGGCACTCTTGATCTAAAACTTCTCATTACGGTAGGATCTGCTGCATGTTAGAAAACTAGGATGAGAATAGTATCCCTCAGCAGTCTTGTTAAGGAAGTCCAGTGTTGTAATAATAAAACTTAATTTCTGAAAGTTCTTCACTTTCCTCCAACTTCATTTCTCTCCCCTTCCCTTTTTCTGCTCAAGGACTTCACTTATCACCTCCTGCTTGCAAACATAAAGTGACTGCCTTATGCTACTTCCATACCGCAAAGACTACTATACACTTACACAAGGACATAGTACATAACACCATGTAAAACTGCTTTCTATTATCACTCAAGCTCCATTTCTCAGCGTTATGAAGTAGAACTGCTATTCCTCAAAAAGATGGATGTAATTTCACAAAACATTGTTTATGATGTCTTAACTACTCCTTCCTCCCACGTTTGCTGCTTAGAACCAAATATGACAGATGAATTCCCATAAAAAACTTTTGGCAAGCAGCTCAGGCAGCTGCTTAAGCCTTCTTCTGGGTATTCGTCTGACCTACTGGTCAGACGATATTTAATATTATAAAGAGAAGTTTACTAGTCTCATCCTTAGTGACAAAGTATGCAAGTGAAGAAATCCTAGGTATGCCTATGAAATAGTCATTTGCTCTCTAAAGCTCTCAAGAGTGATCACACAAAAGTCTTCCTTCCTAGTAGGAGAATATGATACTGTCACTGAGCAGCACTACTGCAAAAGAGACTACAGTATGTGCAGGTAGGAAGAAAAACTTCCTAGTTCTTTTGAGAACCTATTTGTGGATTTGGTGAAGCATAACTGTCTTGCTAGTGATTATCACCTGGAACGTGGTTAACTACTCTCTTTCAATAGCGTTATCTTATTTAAAGAATTGACCTCATGACTCTGGTCTGTTAAGATCTTCAATAACTGTTAATACTGCTGCTCAGAAGAGTGGTTTACCTGATGGAAAACACTTTCAGGCAGCAGCTCCTTTGGAGTGGAAGTGCCACAGTGACATAATGAAATAATATGCTCACTATGTGAATCAACAGGGATATGATACCTCTGATTAACAGAAAATTGAGATACCTTATTGCAGGTGGAGAACAATTAGAACAAGTAGCTCTATCTCATCTCCCATGCATAAGAGCAACCACTGATAAATTAATTTCTTACACTCTTATCACTTGAAACAGTGATTTGTCTTAGCCAAATCATTTAGTGCAGCTGAGTAGAGGAGAAATTATTCAAACAGAGCTGGTAAAAGGTAACCAATATAACAGAACCGATTCCTGGACAAACTTTCAATGGCAAAGACTTTAAGACAACTTGAAAATGGTTACTGACACAGACAGACTTCAAAAAGAGATGAATGAGAGAAAAATAGCCAGGGGAGCATCAAGGACCATGATTTGTGCTCCAGCTCCCAAACATGTCTACCAGACTTTCAGAGGGAGCTCAGAAAGTGCTGGGAATATGTTGTTGTGTTTTCACAGAGCTGAAGGAGTTGAATTAGCTTCAAGTGACATAATCAGATAGTACTGGGTTGTACAACCATAGCAGAAAGCATGGCTTTCTTCAGCAACAGAATGGTGATACGATTCTTTGTGGTTTTCATTACATTCTTCAGATGTGTGATATCACAGCTCTTTAAAGTATGCTGAATATCTGGGCTGATGCAACATACCCTACTGTTAGCAGATTCATACATATCTCCTTCCACCTTCCTGGCGTAAGCCACCAAGTTCTCCATGCGGCGATCCTTCAGCGCTGCTGGATCTGGAGTGGGGAAGATGGCTTGGACACTACAAGAAAGGAAAAAAGTGGAAAAAAAAATCTTTAGAAAGAACAAATCATTTTATGCAGCTTTATAATACTCACTTTACACATTTCTTTACAGGTCAGGAATAAGTAAAGATGTCTAAACTGTGTTTTAAAAAAAATCTATATTAAACTATTCCCCACAAAATTAAAGCAAGTGTAATGATGAAAGAAAGGTTTGCAGGTCAGAGACTAAACATTTCTACTTACTACAAATTTACTAGCAATACAAACTGCCTGTCCTCTCCCTTAACATGACAGTGTAATGAACTGGGGAGAAAGGTTAAAGATAACTGCATACCCTCACCAGGCCAGTGTCACGGAACTGCTACTGAAGACTTCATCATAGACAATATGCCAAGTCAGATAAAAGATATTTTGATATGCACACTTAATGTTTTACAGTTGGGTACAAGAACACCCACTGCTTCGTTACAGTTAAGAATCAACTTTTCATCCAAAACAATTTCAATACTGTATTACTACTGCTCTAGATATTCAGGAATACTTCTGGCCCTGGTCAATACTTACAGTTTATGCACTAGATGATTGCGCAGGTCCTGAGTGACATGTTCATGCCATGCCTTCCTCACCCCAGTACTAGAAGGAGGTGCAGCTGTTGGCATTGAGCTGAGGTTTCCAACATTGCCAGAATTTGTGCCATCATTCATTAGTGGGCTGTAATAAGAATACAGACTGTTTGTGTATAATATAACAGTGCAGAACTTCACTGTATGTTCATGCTTGAGGTTGCTTTTAAGTATTTTAAGTATTTCATAATTTCTAGGTCCTGCATCAAACCTTTTTCAAGTGAAACTGAGATCACCAAACTGGGAAGCATACAGTAAAAAAGTTCCACGAGTTACAAGACATGACATGAGTGATAAAGAATCACAACAATTAAGGTATTTGTTTAACACACTTAAAAATATACAAAATAATCTTTCTTTGAGAATTCATTTAAAAAGTACTAATCATTTTTGTCCTCTTCAGAAAAAAAGTGGTAGGTGTTGAACTGAAATAGGAAAATAACACAGCCATAGGCATGACTGATCATTTCAAGCAATAATAATGTATTTTTAAGGGAAGATCTTTATTTACTTTCATAAAGCATGTAAACAAATGAATAATTGAGCAAGAATGAAAATATATGCATTACTTATTTGTCCCAAGGGATGTTGGAAGAGCTGTTTCAGAAATTAGACTAGCTTGCTGGTCTGTTGTTATTCCTCCTGTGGGAAGGTTCATCTGGTTGGCTCCTTTGGGGAAAAAAATAAACATCATTGGTAACTAGTTCATAATTTTTATTAAAAAGAGCAAAAATTGTACTTCATGAATCCAAGTGACTGGCCAAAGAAACAGTGCATCAGAAAAATACTTACACATTAAGATTTACTGTGATGCATATCCTTAACTACTATAGAATCAAAAACTAATTTCAGGCTGAATGATTCTTATATATATATAAAAAAAAGTTAGATTTAAGATCAATAAGCCAAAAAGAAAGTAATATTAACAGTTAATTATCAGGACGAAGCTAAGATCTGAGACAGAATAACCTGCTAGACAGTCAAATCACTTTGGTTAAACCAACCAAAACAGCTAAGGAATTACAGCTAAACACGTTGAATAAGAATAAGGTACTGGCATATTTTAGAAGAAACTAAAATTATTGTCATTTGGCAAAAGCAATATATACAAAGCTTTCTAATATTCAAATCTAACACACTGAAGTTTGTTACTAACCAGCGTGAACAGAAAGTCATTACTCTGAATAAGTGATCCACTAAACTGTTTGTCCTATGTATTCTACAGTTCAATTTATTTTTTCAACTTACTTTCTTCTTGTCCCACCACCACCTCCTCCCCTCCCCCCCCTTTTTTTT
>VZSV01000087.1:856297-880450 GCA_013398735.1 Nothocercus julius
AAAAAAAAACACTATTTTCTCTCCTCTGCAAGCAATATTATATGTGAGCGATTTAGATGCAAACACATGATGGATATTACACTCTCTTTCTGTAACAGTGGAGGTACAAAAGAGACTTTCGAGACCACTGCCAGCATTATTCCACATCAGAAAGGCAAATATTGCTTTCTGTTTCCTGAAGTGGAAACTGCAAAGAGGCCAGAAATGTATAGTGGGGGGAAAAATAATAAAAAATACCAGCTGTTCAGTTAAAGAACTAGTTAGTACCCATTTGTGCCAGATACGGTCATCATCTTGACCAAAGAGAACTACCACAGACTAAAAACCTTACACAGGTCGTTTGTACGAGTAGCTTTAGCAACATGCTCTCACCTTGACAGGCTTTCCCAGCTTGACAGTGTGTCATATGGTTGAGGACATTTTTCATGGTTCGGCAGTGCGGGAGCGCGCAAGCTCGCACCTCTCCGTTTGCTTGCTCACGCCGCTGACATTTGTGGGCATGAAGGAGCAAAACCAATTGCTGCTGGATCAATTTGCGCTTCTCTGGATCTGCTGTTGGTCCAGTTGCCATTGACTGCGTTGGTACAATCCCCACTTGCTGCACTTGAGTTTGCATCTGGGACTAAGAAAAGAGTCAGCTAAGTATCACATTTGCAAGTCTAAATCCTAAGCTTAATCTTCTACAATAATTTGAACATCACAAGCTATTCACCAAGCATTTTGATATGACTGGCTACCAGTACTATTGACCTGGTCTCTGTAGCTTTCTTGAACTTCTGTATTCTGCTTTTGGAACAACAAAAATATTTGAGAAATTCTTTTTGTTAAGACACAACCAGTACTTTAATTTGCAAGCCATGCAAAAAATCCTCCATTTATCAGGCAGATCATAATTCTAACAGGAAAAATAAACTCTTGCCATGCTGGATTTGGAATTCAAGTATGTTTCATATTATATTTTAGTATTTTAAGTATTACACATTTCAGTCCCAGTTTCTTGTCCCCAATAGAAGGAAAAGGTCAATGGGTAAAGATAGTCAAATTTATCTGACTAACTTCATATAATGCTAGTAGTAGTACACAGAACTAATTTTTGAAACCTGTACTATATTTTTTTTCTTCCAAAAAGGGCTATCTATATCTGGAATGCATTATGTACTCCTAAAGTACATTAGAGTTAAATGCAGGATGATGCTAGGCTGTGTCTGCTTTTAAAGTTGCTCCCCATGTTTTACTAGCTAAGTATTTTACTTCCACCACACTAAGCATATTCACTAAGCAGTAACTTCACCAGAAGAAGCAAGTATGGGACCACAAAAGGGCTTAAATCCTTATGATTATTTTGTCTGAATTAATCCCACGGATAAACCGTCTCAAGAATCAGTTTGATTATGCACTGCAAATACAGGCTCCCAGGGAAAAGCTTGGCAACTTCCAAGCTGCCCAAGGAACGACAGCCATTAAAAACACTTTTTTCTTTTTTTAACAGAAAATAAGAAAAGGACTATGCTAGAGAGGTAACACAGGAAGTAGCTCAGTGCTTTCTACAGAACCACTGATCAAAGCATCTTTAAGTGAAGGGATATGCCATCATGAACCAACTCACTTCTACCTTTAAGAAAAATTTTTCAACTGAACTCCCTAGAAAGCTCCACAAACTGCAGGATGGCACAAAACACATCTTCTGAGCTGAGGAAAGGTTTCCTGACAGAACTTATCTTTACTTGAGCAGAAAACTCTTGTCCTCAGTTCTGCCACTTGCACCTCAAGTACCTTTTCTTTTGGAGAAGCAAGCACACAAGTCCCTGAGAAAACAAAAAGCTGGTATCTGATGGAGGAGGGGGCACTCTGCTGTTATTAACAGTGATTTGGGCAATGAATGAAGAAACAAACCAGCGCTGCATCCGTTTGTCCAAAGCTTGCAATAAAACCAGCAGTAAAAGCGGGAGAGGGAAATGCATCCCCTGAGGCTCACAGGGCATGCAGCTACTCCTTTCTTCTGCAAGCAAATCTAGGAGAGCAGACAGGTTTTGCTGAAGTAATTGTTAGCTTACAAATAGGAAACAATTAGTTCAGCCAATCTGCACAAAAATAGAGACCATGCCAAATAAAATCTTGTTGAAAGCAATGTTTTCATCCCTATCAAAGAATTGTTTCCCAAGACAAAGTCCTTCATATGGTATTGCCCTACCACAGCGTGACTACTATCTATCTGTATCAGCACAGAAATAGTGCCCTGACCAAAAGGGGTTACCCAGAGATCAAGTAAGAAGAGAGCAGATTGTGGATTAGCAGTAGTCACAAAACTGATAGAAAAGGTGGTGGTGTCAGACTAGCTTCCATGCAGCATTACATTTTAAAAATATACTTCCTCTTCCATTATTTCTTATTTCCACATCCTTCCCTTTTCCCTTGTCATCACAGAATTTTGCTTTCTGAAATCACCCTATTAGGCCAAATCCTGCATTACAAAATGTCTGGTGGTTCTTCAAGGCACGTTGCTAATTGACACTGGATCTAAGTGAGACAATTAAGAATCCACTGCTACGGGATTAGTGTTTTGATGCAGGTGTTTGTTCTGTAGATCTTTCATCATCCTAACCTGAGGTAATCTGCACCATCAAGTCAGCACTTTGTACCTGTGGATTTCTCAATCTGCTGACATCTTTAAACAGCAAAGAGAGACTATTTACCAGCAAAGAGAGCTTCTTAAAATGTGTCATCCACATATTTGTTTACACTGTGGGCACATCCAGCTTATCAACCAAGATTTTTTTTTTTTTTAAATGCTTTCAATATCTGAAGAGAACTAGGTTTTATCCTACCTTCACTTCTGTTTGAGTATACTAAGTAAAACATACGCTAAGCTACTTCAGATCGCTTTCAATCATAGACTTAAGGTATGATCTTGAGGGTCCCTTTCAGAGAATGAATAGTGGCCATAAAGTAGATATTACACATGAGCTGTAAATCATGAAGAATGCTAACTAGTAAACGATAATTCTACCTGAACTAAGCACTCTGTGTGATCAACTCCAATCTGTACCCCACACATTTCAATACTAAATTTTAAAGCAGTTCTTCCAGCAAACAGCAATTGCAGGTATGCTCTAATGAGCATTGTATCAGCTCTGAGTATCATTGCACCAACCACTAAGTACTACACTACAGCAAAGTCACCAGTCGAGCTCAAGCAGCTTACTAACGATGGCCAGGAAGGAGACATTCCTCTGTGCAGGCACTTAATGAAGCCAGGCATTCTCCAACGACTAGATCTTCACTTTAAGGCGCAAAGAATCATTTTACATTCCTTGCAATTCATTTGGATATTCTCTGCAACAGATGGTGATTTCCTGGGTTCCATCAGTTCACATGAGCTGGCACAGTCTGACATGAGCCAGTATGGCTGAACCATGGAAGAGATCCTTTAGATGACATGAATCTGATGGTCTGCCTCGGCCCCAAGGTTGGAGGGCTAGTTATGCCCAAAGAGGCTGATGGAAGTAGAAGTACCTGCATGCACAAGTGCCTGCACTTCTCTTCCAAGGACAGGGGGAAATCACAGACTGAGTCTTTAGAGTAGGCAGAAGAGGGGTAAAAATGCTCCCCAAGTTCAAGGAGATGGAGATGAACTGGACACAGAGTCTCAGAAGCTGCTAATGCTCTTTGGAGAAAGTTCTATTCAGGCGACAAGAAACCATATTAGATTGTTACTAGCACCAGCCTGAGAGCCTGCAGTGCAGGTAGCAAATGAGCAGAGAGGTAAGGTGATACTCTCAGCTCTTGCATACAAAGCCAGTAACGTGCACAGTCCTAACATGAATAACGTGCAGCCCGAGCTTTATTCCTCTGCTTTACCAGCTTAGGCCCTCAAATGGATACAGAGCTTTCATGTCAAGAGTCAGTAACAAGGCTCACACCTATCAAATGTCTTTTACCACTATGAACTTTTATCTCTGAAGATGGTTCTAAGGAGCTAGCCTTACAGCCTTATGAAACTCTGCCATAACCACAGAAAGTCAGGAAGCTCCTATGCTGAAGCCACAGGATGAACAGCTGGTTCTAGAAGTCTTCAGAGATTGCTCTTAGTGCACTTGGATTTCAATACTTGAAACAGTTTTTTCACTACCCCACCATATGCTTCAATATTAAGCAGTTGACTGTCTTGGGAATCAAGATGCGTCAACATCCTTCTTCGGGACAACATTTTGAAGCTTTATTGCCCTTGTCTTTATAAGTTTTCTGATTTGAATGACCAAGAAAAGGTAAAAAAAAAAAATGCAGAAAGTAACATTTCTAAGCAAATAAAGGAACAAAGCTTTATAAAGGAATCTGCCCAGTTCAGTTCTCACACGCAGCCAAAGGCCAGAATATAATTTGAAGAGAGGCTTTGATACGATTTACTGGGTAACAAAGAATGAGAAGTTTGTAACTGAAGTAAAGCTATGCTGACTACGGAGTGCTTCACCTGAAGTGGTGGGAGAAGAAATGCAATAGATATTTTCTACCATATATGTTCATGTACTGGGGATGGGAGCGTCAATATGAGCCATAGCACTGAGTCAAGAGCAGAACCTGTTTGTCAGCTCTCTTCTGTCAGCCTAGCACCATTTTTATGAATGCCGTGAGAAACAAAAGCACATTCTCCTATTCAAAGCAATGCACGTACCCAGCATGGACTCCTTCACAAAGGCAGGACAGAGATGGCCGCTCTGGGCACAACAACATAGCTCCTCTGGCATTGCTCAGTAGCTGTTAGATCTGTTTCCAGTTTACTAACTGTGGACAACAGTTTTCCAAGCTGTTTGCTAGGCTGCTGCTCCACTTCCTATCAGGTGAGAGACTTTCTTGAGGAAGAGGAGTGAGCATGAGGAGCATGCACACCTTCACAGGGCAGCGCGGGCAGAAGGAGCAAGGTGAGCGCTGCAGACAGAACCTGCTGCACACCAGGGATGGGGAGACGGCTGCAGAGAGCAGCGAGCAGACACTGGACACACCTCCGAGCCCACAGAAATAGACCTGTTCTACAGTATAGGGCTGTTTCAGTTCATTGCGATGGAAGAAAACCACTGAAACGTAAAGGAGAAAGCCTTCAAGCAAAGTTCCTCAGTGTAAAGGCAAAATAGGTAAGGAGAGTGTGGCGTTCTTTCTTCTCTTTTTCTTTTTTTTTTTTTTCCATAAATTGTTTTACAATAAAATATGAATTACCTATTTTAGGAAGTTACAGCTCTACTTGATCCAATTAAACTTAGTTTTTGATTTTAAAAGTTTTCTTGGTCTTGAGGAGGCCCACTGCAAAGGCACACCACCTCGTGCACTCTCACCTCTTTGCTCAGTTATTAATAAGCAAATCCAAAAGACACCAGAAAGAAGCACAGAGATAAACAAGGAGGAACAGAAGCCTTAGCTCAGGAAAAGCCATTTAAAAATGAAACAGAGATGAGGTGCTCTAATTGAAAGCAGACAGCACAAAAAATAAGGAGTCATGTTTTTGTGAGCTTCCAAAAAGTAACATTCTCTCGACTCCATCTGCTGGTCAGAAGGATAATCGTGAAACCAAAGCGCTGCCTGGGACCCACCAAACTTCACACACTCTACTTAAAACCCACGTGGAAATAATAGACTTAAATTGTGATGCCCATGAAGAAAACATCCATTGTCACCTGTGACTCTACAGCACCATGTGAACTGCAACTCTTCAGGACAGGCAATGGAAATATCTGACAGGGCTCCTACTTGCCCACAGTCCATCCCATGATTTGCAGGTCAAAATTTAAGTGAGTTGCTTTTGACTGCCGTTCCTTTTGCTCTGAAAGTGCTCTGCTCTGAAAGCCCAAGACGGGGACCACCACTCGCTTCCACAGCCCAAACATTTTGGAAGATCTCGGCTCAGCTAAGCATTGCCAATCCTGTCTCAAACAAGTTATACTGAATTGTTGTAGAGCTGAGACCTTCACCCATTTTGTAAGGAAAACTGACCATATTCTGTCATAGTCATGACGCAGTAATTATGTCTTTCCATTTTGAGAGCCTTCCACTGGCGGATGTCAAAATGTGCTGTAAAAACTAAAAATTTTAAGAATTTTTGAACTTTTGTGTAAGAAGCTATTCTAAAAAAAGGTTTTTTTTTTTTTTTTTTAATCCCTTATCTGTTAAGGTAAGAGATTTTTAAAAATGGGTCATCAATTCATTACAAACCTCAGCCAATCAGCCATTAAAAAAAGCTGATAAAACTCCAGGATCTACAGAATTAGGAAAAAAATAACTCATCGTGATGGACTTGAACACTAATACCTTAAAGCTGACCTTTTAATCGTTTTAATACCATAAGGTTTGTTATTCCTTTCCTAATTAAAGAGATTAAACCAAAGGCAGCCAGCAGCGGCTTCCTGCCCACTGTGCTTCCCAAGGCCTGGCGTAAGGTCACCCTGGGGAGAAAGGCTGGAAGATGCCAAAAGCTTTTGATAACCACTCCATTTTGGGGAAAGGAGAAAGGGTGGTTGCAGTCAAGGGTTCCTCTGCCTGGCAGTGGGATGATTAATGACCCTGGCAGTGGGAAAACTCTGGGTTAGGGTTGGGGTGTCACACAAATGCCACGATAGTGCTTAGAAAATTATGGGTTAAGAAACATCCTTGGTTTTGTTTACTTCTACAGCATAAACTTCAGCTTACAACAGAAGGCACAAGGTTATTAAAATGCTCCTTTTCAATGCCTCATTTTTCAGGACAAAGAGGTCCTCATGGTCATTCTCCCCCTATTCTCCCCCAGGTATTTTCTAGGTGTCTCTAAGTATTTACATATTCTTAGTGGCAGCCAAAGCAAGTATCTAGTGTCCGTATGGAAACTGATTTCCTTTCTCACAGGCCACACCTTAGTCATGGCTTTACTCACATGGGTTTGCCTCTCACATGGAGCAGCACCTTTGGAGACCTCTAAGATAAGGAGAGCATCGAGTGCTGTTTTGTCAAGATAGCGGGTTCCAATCAACTAGCAAAAAGCTGAAAGTCATTTTAAAAGAAATGTAGTATTTTCCTGTAATGAATGCAGGCTGAACTTCTGATCCTCCACAGTTTCATTTCTGGCAGACTCCTGTAGTGTAATGCCATATAACATTTCTGTTGAAAACCCCTGCCTCCTTCAGAAGAGAGAGGAGACTGTTCTCTAGCAGGCCAAGCACACGAAAACAAACATCAGTCTGGGATCCGAACGCAGAGCAGGCCAAAGCCACATGAAGGCTGAAGGAAGAAAACATGGCCTAAAGACTAAAGCACTTGACCTCTGCCCTAGGGAACTGTCTCCCTCAAATACGTCACTTTTCAGAAGCACCATCTGAGTCACATTCTGGCTGCCCAGGCCAAGGTAGAGATACCACTTCCACAGGAGTCACAGACCCAACTGAAATGCAAGTTACTTTAGATAAGACAGCTCAACTGAAGAGCATTTTAGTTTAAAGTCAACAGATTCTTCTCATCTCATCCAAACTTAAAGCACGTGCATGCTTCAGTGATAAATTCCATCAAAAAGATCACTTGGAAAAGACTGGTTGAGTGAAATTTAGTATTACCTACAATAAACAAGGCCCATAGACAAACACTGAGCTGCAAAAATGGAACAAAATGTTCATTATCTGCTCTGTCAGAGGACATCATTCATCCCGCGTACTGAATAAAGCAAAGTCCTCATGGAAGAAATAGCATCTGGTCACGTATATACTACCACCAACTAACTATACCTCCTTACTCACTTTGGCCAAGGAAAAGACACAATTTAACAACTCTGACATCTCCCGTAAACTTCTTGACTTTGCAATAAAAACGTTTAGTTGGAAATTTCAGTTTTTAAGAGATGAAAGGACATCTTCCTGTCCAGCCCCACCATCAGGAAGTACAAACAACTCATTATCTACCATGCGAGCCATAACCAGAGTTGATATCTTCTCGCTCTACAATACAGATGTCAATCACCCAGAATAATCATTACCCTCTGTATTGGCTTGAGGGAGAAAAAAAGATGTACGGGACATTTAAGAATTTGGGCACCTGAAAAACATAGAAAGATGGTTTTGATTCTCCTCCTCCCAGAAGACAGCTCATGTTTTTGACATTTTGAAGTAATTGCAACTTACAGTACTAGAACAGCAGGTTTCTTTTTTCTTTGTCTTTTGTACAAACTTGGAAAGAAGAAATTGCAAGTTGTTTTTTTTACCTCCTCCCTCATCACTACACTTTTTTTTAAGTCTTTCCCCACAATTCTGCATGGGTACAAGGGGCAGTCTGAACATAACATGGTCTTAACTCCAGCTACAAGTTCCTTCCTAAAAATCACACAAAGTGAAATATCATATCATATAAAGATCGTATAAAATAAGGATCTATCAGTGTCAGTAAAGGAAAATTAAGAAACGTTCTTCACAAATTATGGAAAAAGAGGAAACTTAGGTTTATCATCTCCCATTCTCTCTCACAAATTGCCCAATTAGCTTTAGGCAGGTAACAAATCTACTGATAGGAGGACATGGATAGCTTGTGCCAAAAAAATAGCTGGTTTTCTAGTTAAACTAAAAAATAAGCAATTTGCATCTTATGGAAGGTTTGACAAGTTTCTATAGTAACTGCTATCATGTATAAGACTATAAAACGCAACAAGCTACAGTTTCCATAGAAACAACACAAGCAGTTTGATTAATACGCAGGCAAACTGAGACAAATGGGAATATTTAATTTCATTTTATAACGAAAACTCTAGTAAACAGAATATTACAAACTTGGGCAAGATACTGTAATGAGAACTATTCTTGTAGGTTTGAGAGCTGCAAGCATGGTTTGCGCAATACAAACTGAAAAACATGTGATATGCCTACTATAGTAGATTTAGGAGATATGAGAGGTATTCCTTAGCTTTTCAGGGAAGTTTACAGTGTATACAAAACAGATTCTAATTGATTCAGAAATTTAATGCTACAAATAGCACTCAGACAGAAAACATTTTAATCTGGTTTGCAACTAAATGTACGAGGACAAAGCGAAAGCATGGAATCCTTGTAACACAGCACAGTGGCAATTGAAATTGCTGCCCAAATGCAGTACACAGACTGCCTACGTGCTCCCTCAAGTGGTAGGGAAGCACCATGGGGCAACTCTGATGTTTAAATGACCACATAGAGGAAGTCAGAAGTTCAGCACAGTTTTAAGACATGTCACCCACAGATTTAAAACATACTATGAAGACATAACAAGCAAAGGAAATAGTATAAGACAACTCACCATATTTGGCACACTGGTGACTGGAGTATTCTTGATGTCAGTAGGAAAGGGAGACAAACTATTTGCCATGCCTGGCTTGGTTGGTAACTGAGGATTCACTCCTGTAGTTCCCATCTGCTGCCCTCCAGTTTGACTGAAAGGCTGCCCAAAGGGACTAGTGTTACCTGTCATTCCCATCTGGAAGAGAATGAATGAAATTATAATAATTTTCTTGATCCAGAAGGAACATTAAAAAAAAAAAAAAGTCACGCACCTATCATTGTACTCATAGAGCCCAAATTCCACTTAATGTTGCTAAATATTCAACGCCATTTTGCGTTGAATGCCAATTCAACGTCAGTTTTGTAACTTTAATCAAATTTTAAATCATTTTAAAAATACTTGGCTTTTTGCATCTCCTCTTTATCTAAAGCCTTGCAACTTAACAAAATTTCATGCAAATGAAAAAGAGAACATAAGATTACCCTTCTCAATCTGCACTGACAGAAGGCTACTTTTTTACACTGCTTATGAAAATTTGGAAAATAGAATAACCCTTCAATCCTATATTTTGTTTATTCTGTGCACAAAATCAGACGGGAAGAGAGGGAAATATATGCGAACAGCCAATAAATGGTCATCTACTTAGTTTTTCCCTGCACATACGAAAACATACGAACAAAAGAATCTCTAAAGCTGACATCTGTGACAAATGACAACTCCAAAACTTCCTAAGAATTGCAGGTAAAAACAAAGCTCCCAGAGAATTAGTAAAAAGAACAGTGTCAATCCAGAAAAGCCATTTAGCATAAAGAGTCTCCCAAGAAAAGCAGTGAAATCTCTATTACTTTAGCCAGTTAATATCACACTGGACATTGGCCCTGGAGAGGGACACTATCAGGAATTCACTTCTGAAGAGGATGACTATGACTCACAAAAATAAAATCAGCATGAAAAGTCAAGAGGACAGATTATGTTTGTGCTTTTCCCTCCTCTTCAACTGGAAAAATTTTAGATGACTTCATGTCTATCCTGAGTATAAAATCCAAACATCAAGGAAGTCTTTATTTGAAATATTAAACCCTGGTTTTCCCTACTCCAGCACTCTAAGCTTTCCAGCATCCAGCCTTTTCACTTCCATTAATGGCAGGAATTCATGAGGATCATATCCATGGCTGGAGAGAAGAACTACACTCATCAGCACCCGTGTTCCCAGTCTCTCTGTTACTGAGTGTGGATGGAAGCAGAGCCCAAGCGGCGCTCGAGCGTGCGCCGTCCTCTCTGCGCCCGGCTTGCATGGAGCTGGCCCAGGAGCACGGGCACTTGCCTTATGGTAGGAGCTACCTCCCCAAAACTGCATCCTTCAGGGAGTGGCCGACAGCAAATTCAGGCCTTTAACATTGTACAAGATGATCAGTCGCTATATACCAAGTTGACTCTATGCTAACACTGGGTTACTGTTTTTATTAAAAATATTATTATTAAAAACACACACCTGTTAACTTGCACTTTTTTTTTTTAAAGTTGGGACAGTATTGATCTGATGAAAATCTGGAATATAACTGTATATGCCATTTTTTTATGTAATAGCTCCTCCCCAAAACTTTTGGGACAGATTTTTTCCCCCCCACCATCACTGGGGTGAAGTGGTGGAGAGCAGTTTTTAATAAAATAGTGCAACTGTCACAAAG
This sequence comes from Nothocercus julius, assembly GCA_013398735.1. Classification (NCBI taxonomy): domain Eukaryota; kingdom Metazoa; phylum Chordata; class Aves; order Tinamiformes; family Tinamidae; genus Nothocercus; species Nothocercus julius. Next base: position 867,232 of record VZSV01000087.1, read on the forward strand.
ATGTGAGGTCCTACAAACTGAATAGTGGCTCATCCTACATCTGAAATGGTTACAACTTTGGATGGAGCATCTGCCTACAGGAGAGGCTTACAATATTTAGCTTAACAGTTTTAATGTTGAAATAGTAAAAATAACATATGGAAAAATAAGGTAGAGCTAGTAATAAAAACACTGCCCAGAAAGCATTCCTAAAAATGTATCACCATAAAAAGCATCAAAATATACCACAGCAACTGCCGCTTAACTTGAAATAGGCAAGGATTGACCTGTCCTTGAAGAGTTGGTTTAAAAAAAAGTAGCTTTATACAGGAGGTCTACACACTGTTCTGCTATTTTTTCTATCAATGGTTTTCTTTTCAGTACTTGTAAGCTAGAGGCAAGATGGGTGCAATAAGGAGTTTTAATCCACAGGACTTGAAACAATTACAGTCCTCCATGCTCAGAGGAATCAGCCTCCCCCTGCCACACACAGAGGCAGATTTGCTCCACAGAATGACTAGCAAAACATTTAATAAAATTGCCCATGTGGCTTAACCCACTATTTCATAGGTGTTTCAATGTATAGGAAAGACTCATCTATAATCATCCAACAAACACCACGACAATCGATCAGATTTCATTTTGAAGAGCAAAGAAAACTTCTACAATAATAAGATGAAATTCTGAGAAAGGAGCTAATAACTATTTTTAAACCCTTCAGATGACAGAAATAGGAACACTAGCTATGTGGTTGTTACTCAGATTCCCCATATCTCTAAATCCACAAATAAAAAATTTTTATTGCCCGCACAAAGGCTTGGACTGTTGTTCTCCATATCTGCCTGCAGATTTGGGATTTTTAATTGAATCATGTACTGATTATACTAACGCTGCTAGGCCACTACTTACAGCAGCCACCATCACCACCCTGAGAGAACAGCAGCGAGCTGGAATGGGAAGAGAAAGTTTCTCAAATACAACTTTTTTTTTTTTTTTTTTTAATTATTACTATCATTATTTCCACTGCTCCACTCAGGCCAAACCCACATGGAGGAAATGGTGCAGGCAAAATCCTACCTGGAGCTTGCAGCTGAGGATGAAGCCTACTCGTCTGCTCACGCAGGAGCTGGGAGGCAGCGGGAAGGACTCAGCGCAGACTATTTAGTTCCCAAACTAGGGCAGCTGCACCGAGCATGTGCAACTTATAATGAGTTTTCCAAAAAGCACTAAGTAACTGCAATCCCAGCAGGTGCCAGCTGCTTGCTTTGTCATTTTACTTTAGTATTTCTTTCTCAGCAGATCCCGTAACACATAAGAGCTCAGTACAACAGCAAAAAGAAAGAAAAGCAAAAACACAACCTTTGAGTGTTTTTTTTTTTTTTTTTTTTTTTTTTTTTTAAAGCTACTATGAGGAGGACAATGTTTCCCTACTCAGGTGGTTAAGTTAATAGATACTTGACCGAAACTTTAAGAAATGTGACCCTTTCAAATCAAATAGAAACTTGTCAGCTTACCATTTGAAAACTTGTATTTTTTAAAGGCTGCTTTTGGTTCATAGTATTTTTATGTATACAGCTACGCTCATATAAGTGAATGGATCCCAAATCTAAGTTGTACCAGTCCATAGCTCTAAAAAGAAATAGCACATATTGTGATAACAATGTAAACATTAGATGCGCTCTTCAACCCTCACTTCACTTTTGAAAAATCAGTGCCACTGAAACAGACTGCTTAAGTTCTCTTTTTTTTGTTGTTCTGTTTTTTTGGTAAAGATGGGCTTCAAACAACTACAAAACCACAATCTGCAAAGATGGAAAGATTCATCTTTCTTATGTGGCAGTGCTTGAAGTAAATATAAAGGCTAAAGTCAGGAGGCACAATACACGAGATCAATTACTGCTCACAGTAGCAGTAAAAAAATATAAATAAATAAAAATCTGTTTTGTCTCCTAAGAATTAAACTCCTCAACATGACTCAATTTTCCAGACACTAAAAGAAGGGCACAAAACAATGCCAGAACAACTAGTGAACTGTTATCTAGTAAAGATTTTGCACCGCACATTCATTCTGCAAAATGAAACCACCAATCCTAAAGCTTCTGAAAACCACAAAGTTCAAATTCGGCACCAAGAGTCCTTCAACTTGCCCCCTGCCGGGGTTTTCCTGTGTGAAATGAGGGGGCAGGCAGGGGAAGGAAGACACTCAGAAGAATTTGGTTTTCATTTTTCAACAGAACTTTGGTCCTTGAATTGGCTAATTCACAGAAACATTACTAGATAATTCCAAGACATCAAAAAACACCTACAACACAAGAACACAGTAGTCAGCAGCCTGATAAGCGTGGTCATCTCCAGGTGGGACTCTGAGCCACCACAAAGGCTTATATTTTGCTTAAAGTTTGTTAAATTAACCTTCCTGAAAGCAAAGAAAGAACAAGGCTCTCTGGCTGAGCTCCTTCTTTTCCCACCGGCAATGAAGGGGCACAAGCCTGTGCCACAGGGCTGATCAAGCTTCAGTGTATCTGTGCATTAGCACCGTAACAAAAGCCTAAAACTTCTCTCCTACTTGTATATCCCATTTTTCTATTTCAAAATTTTGGTTATGTTCCAGCTCACTTCCATTTAATTCGAAGGTTCTTAAGGATGCTATTTCTCCTGTTGCTTCCTCTTCCTCTCTCCGAGCTCATGTGGTCATCCTCTTCCTACCAGCTCCGTTGTCACTTGAGCACCGCCCTCCTCCAACGGAACTGCCATGTTCTCCGAGGCACGTTCTCCACTCCTCCCTACCAGCAGCTATCGCCTCCAAGTCCCTCCTCGTCCTCCTGCAGCTCCCCTCTGATATTTATGCTTCCATCTTCTGTACAAGCTCTTGCTTCTTCGTAAGTTGTGGTCACAACTGCAATAAATGCTGATGGAGGGAAGTTAGCTGAAAGAAAGCCAATAAGCTTTCCTCCTAGCTCCTTAGTTTGTGCTCTTTTCACCAGCATGTTTCCTACCTGACTGTTCCAACAACCACAGCAAAGCAGACTGAGGGGGGATGGAAGCTACACTAGTATAAAAGCTGCAAGTCAAGGGCAGAAGCTGGTATGAGTTAACAAGCACGATTTTATTCATGTATTTCTACTGTAAAACAGTTCTCAGAAAAGCAATCATGCTACTGTTCCATAAGGGAAAGAGGCATTTAATCTGGTGGTTCTGCTATCCCAGAAAGATAACCAGACTCTGTGCCCCTTTCCTATTGCTATGGCAACTCCCTAAGATATCAGTATCTGTTACTGAGTATGGATAGAAACAGAGAATTTCATTCAACCCTCACAAGCCAAGCAGGGCACAAACTTAAAAGTTGAAAACAACTCAACTCGCAACCTTTGTTTGGCAGACAGGGACAACCAAGACACCTCACACTGCCGTGCTCTGGGAGGCAGGCGTGGGAGGCGTTTGGTTCTGCTTTTTAGTTATTTTTCAGAGCAGAATGGTTCTGATAACAATTATTTTGAGCAGAGAATTCAGTTTCCTCTACTTCCTGTAGATTCACAGATATTACAAACCAAATCTGTGACCAAATACAGACCAAATCTCAGTATCTCTTATGATGCCAAAACTTGTAGTTGATAGGACAGAAATGAGAACTTCAGTAATCTAATTTAAAGATAGCTTAGTACCAAATTGGATCTTAGTATCATGGAGTTTCTTTTCTTCTATAACTTCCTCTCCTCTTTCCTTAATCACTGCTCACGTACCACAGCACTTTCCTCCTCGAGCCCAGCACCAAGGAGCTGCTCCCCATTTGCACACTCATCTTTCAGGCCATTAATAAATCCTGCCCTGTTCTGCTCTACTCTGAAGTTTTTATTAACTATCCCTTCAGTTCTGCTACTACAACCCGTTCTCTCAGCCAAGTATTTAGACTCACTTCATTGCCACATATCTCTGAGTCTTCCAAGAAACGCAACCAATACAATATGCTGCAAAAATCATTCACTGCTGCAAGGTGCTTCTCACAATCCCTTTTTTAGCTTCTCCTCTAACATGCTGCCACAAACTTCACAATATATACGTATTTCTGCTCCTTGCTACCCATTTTCTTTTAGGAAATTCTGATCTTCTCTCCTGCTCTAATCCATCCTTTCCACCAGAGTTTCCAAACTTAACAGAATATATGCCAGGAGAGCCCGAGGTTGCTATCAGTTTTCCTGCAAGACAGAAAGCCACCCTCACTTAGAAGCACTAAAGTATTCCCAGGAGCAGCATCTGGCAATGACACCACCGCTGCTTTTAGGTCTTGAATCACTGTTGCCTTCATAAAGTCAACAAATGTTAATGCTGCACATTTTCTTATGATCAGTTGGTCCAGACCAGTCAAAAAGAGTTGATTTTCCTCAAGTCTTGGAGCACTGACTGTTCTGCAGAAAACTAGGAGGTTATTCTACCCAAGTAATAAAAAGAAAAAAATAAAAATACCCCTCTACACATACACACAATCATCCACAGACGTGACCTAACCTGACAGCAGACAAAATACTACAAGGTTGACATGGCAATCAAAGAACTCAAAGCAGCATGGCTTCAGTGGAGAAAAAGCTTGGTATAAGGTAATCTGATTATCATTCAATCCCATAAACTAAAAATAAAGGTACCATTAACATTCAATTCAGTACCAGGTAGATTTGCTCAACTAGGAAAATAATCCTAGAAAAAGAAAGCAAGCTAGACAAGCTTGCCCAGACTATCGTTGAAAGTGCTCAAACAACGAACCCAAGCCCTCCAGACGGCAGCAGGAGGCAGAAAGGGAACACTGGTTAAGTGGAAAGCTTAAAAGCATCGTTAGGCTTTTGGCTTGAAATAGATGCTGTAATAATGACAACAATCATGCAGCATTAATTCTTTACAAAAGATATGTAAAAATGACAGATTCAGAGAGGAAGCCAGAAAAATTTACAGGACTAAAAGGCATGCCCTAGGCATGAGAGTAAAGAAGTTTAACTTATTTAATTTGTCTTAATAAAGAACTAAATTATTCCGAAGTACCAGTTCTGGGAATGGAAAGGTGGCAAGTGAATATTTTCCATTTAGCAAAGATAGATCAACAGGTAAGATCTGAAGCTAAATAACTTCCCCCACACACACCTCCCAAACAACAACAACAAAATAAAAAAATGAAGGATTTAAGTGAGCAAGTCCCTCTGAACTTAAACTTGCATTCATTTAAAACAAAAACAAAAAGTACTGAAGAGTTATGTGCTTCTACTCATAAACAGGAATTAACTACAGCCTATGACTCTATGTTAGGGAGCCCATGATAAGCAATGAGATGTTTTTCTCTTTACAAAGGAACCTAATGACAGAAAGTGAATTAAAAGCTCCCATTTGTCTACAGAGAACACACACAAAAAGTGAAAAGAATGCTCATTCCAGTAAGCAAAGTGATACTAGACCTGGATCAGTCTGCTAAGTCATTAATCAAAGCCAAAGAAACCCAGGAAACCCAGAGAAACCCAGGAAAGCAGAAGTGCATAACAGAACCTGAAACCTGTGTCAGACATCGCAGCCTGCTCTGCCCTGCCCTACATCCCTTTGGAACCCACATGCCAATCTGACCTCTTTTGGATAAAGGTCACCCAGATAATTAAGTTCCTGAGATTCCCCAGTAGATAGATGGACACGTAGATAACGACACTCAAATTCACGTCAGCTCAAAGCAAAGGCCGGAGGGCTCAGCCATCATCCGGCACAGGTCGCAGCTCGGCGCATCCAGGGCTCTGTGCTGACCACCGTCACTGCAGGTTTGGTCCTGTCAGCACATCACAAAGATCACACGAGGACACAGCGAGGGGAGAAAGGCAGTACAGGAAATGGTTTAGAAAACCCCTGGGAAGCAATACAGTAAAGTACCACAGCTGCTAAAGGGCCAGCGTAAGGAATGCGCAAGCCGTGCACAACCAACGTGTTGCTACTGTTTTGTCTCTGTTTTTGGCCACTACAAAAAGAGCATGAGCACCTTTCTTCCCCATCCCACAATCTCTTCCTGTACCTTGAAGATGGCAAAATAGATATAGCAGGAAGACAGAAAGATGGCCTTTTAGTCAGCCACTGCTGCACTTACGTTATTCTGGATTAATTCTACGATAAAAAAGCTAAAACGAATCTTAATGTCAAGCCCCAGATTAACCATTAGACTTTTGTTCCAGAGAACATAACAAGAGTGTCAGGATCAGGGAAAGGGCGGAGAAGAGGAGGAGCATCCTGGATAGGATCTGTTTGGATAAAAGGCTAGATCATCACAGATTCTTCTTGTAGTGTTGAAGAGTTGCACGTGTAAGAGTCTGTCTGTTCAACAGCAGCAATTGCTCTCATAAAATGTCCATCACTCAGAACTGCTTTCCTCAATCCTTTATAAGGAAAAAATAAAATCCTTCTGCTTTCTCCTATTGCATCAGTGCAAGAAGCCAGTATTAAATAACACAGCAACCATTCAGTTTTCTCAAAGCTTGAGCCGCAGCTTCAAGGTTACAGTGTAATCACTAGCACACAGAGACTGTGCATTACATACGAGCCTCTTCAAAGACAATAATCTGGCAATTTCACAATTACTGCAACTCAGCATCTCACCTGCTTCATTGAAATACACAGAGACTCCTTTTTTAAAATTATAAACAAACAGCTTAACCGACATGAAACAGCAATTTTTTACTTCCCATCATCAGTTGCAGATCCAAGAAATCTCCCTCAGGTTTGGCATAGACACAAAGGATTGACAGAAACAAACGGTACGTTTGGCTGATGCCTACAAGCTATCACTGACGTAAGCCCCTGCGGGAAGGGGTCCCCCAGGCTCCCCTGGCTTTCCTCTTCTGCTGGTCTCACCAAAGCCAGTCACTTCTCACTCTGTAACTAGACTAAGCTTCCAAATCCCTGGTGGCCAAATTACAGTTCCACATCTGGGCTTCCAACATGCAGCTGGGTGACAAAGTTTGATACTGTGTGTCAAGCTTCATTTTTCCCCATTTATTGAAACAGTTTTGCTACCAAAAGAGGCGTCACCTTGCTCGGTCATCATTTTCAGCTTAATTATTCCTCATAAAGAAATGAAGCATTCAGGCACCTCAGAGGCCCATGATTCATCAATTAAAGTATATGAAACACTGAATGCAAACATAGATCTGCTCTAAGTAACAGAGGAACATCAGATACTTAGATTTATCAGCTACTTTGAATGTAGTTAGTAAGGAACAGTAAGAGGACAGAACTACTTTCACACAGCTTGTTTGCTTTCTTCCAGAGCAGTAACTCCGGAAGAGACGGAGACCTATGCTTTGCTATCTGCACTGCTTCACTACAGATTTCCAGATGAGTTTAACACCTGTAAGTTGCACAGTTACCATGATCTGGCATCAACCACCCAGAGTTAATCCCTCCCAAGTTCATGGGTGTTATTGCCCCGACTCTGATTAACTGCCCTGCTTGACCGCGCAGGGCGACGCGGGGGCCTTCCAGCCAGGCACACGGCAAGGACTTTGCACTTCGGACTCTTATCTCCCTCTGGTATGAACCACAAATCAGTAACATGAAGCAAGGTCCACCTAACTGATTAAGGCTCTCAGAGAAGCAGAAAAGACAGGTATGGGTGGAAGTTATGTTGATTTGTGAAGGGGGAAAAATAGGCTTTCCGGACTACGTTGGCATCATCTCGTACCTGTAAGTTAGCCTCTGCTTATTGCTATTTCATCCTATAGTAACGCGTTCCAGAACAAAGTCACCATGGTGTTTGGAATATATATGCTAAAAGGACAGATGGAAAAGCAAGTGAAAGATTAATCACTGCATGGCAGAAAGCCAATAGCATTAGCAATAAATAAATAAATAAATGGGATAGGAGGTGAATCCAGTTTAAGTGTCAAGACAGCAGCTCTCCTATTATATTACCTGAGTTTAGGTGAAAGGTCCTGATCAATAGGGCAGATCTGGCAGTTTGACAAAAATACCACTTAAAACAAATTCACTTTTAAAGTCAGTGAGCAACAAGGCTGCCTTTAAAGTAAATAAATAAATCACTTCTCAGGAATTAATTTTGGAGAATTAAATAATTAAATCATGACCTGGCTTGCATGTTCAGAGGAGAACATCTTGTGTTGATGGTCTCCATCCCCTACCTCTTGGGCTAACTGCTATAAAACAGCCTAGATAAAGATTTGAAGCTCTTAGTATCTTGCTGTTCAGTAGTAAACTAATGCAAAATAAAAACAGAGTGTAAGGAATAACTATAGTTTATTTCATCCTTGTAGAACAAAAGATTTACTAAAGCTAGAAATAAAATTTTAAAATTCCATTAAGAGAAAGCCAGGTATTTTAATACTACCTGCAGTAAAATTTGAAAACTCCTTCCAAGCATTTCACAGAGGTCTAAATTTAAGTATTCCAAGGATTTTATTACTAAAATCCAAAAGATGAGTTTGGAAAATATATATATATATATATAAATTATTGGCTATATGAAGAGCAAAAGCTTTCAATAAATTTAACCAGAAAAGTCATTTAACTAGAAAGCTTCCTCTCCCCAGGGAAATTCCATGCTTGCACTGCGTACATGGATGAAGAAAGAAAATGTCTCCAAACTTCTTCCTTTTTTGGTAGAGTGGGGGGAAAAGAGAGTCCGCAAAGGCCCAATCCTTGAAAAAAATGGAAGAATTGAAATAACTTCTGCACTATTCATTGCTGTACATCTGCTTATGAATCAAGCATATAGCTCAGAAGGTTTACGTTATACAAAGTGTAATACGAAGTGTAATCTCTGAAAACTTAAAAGCTTTACTGAAAAATTAGCCATAATTAATGTATTCAAATCACATCAAGACTTTTGGACTGCCAAACTGAACAAAAAAAGTCTTTGTTCAGATAAATAAGCTTATAGTTGTCCTACTAAATAAATGCAGAATATGAAGTTTGTCAGAACCATGCCCAAATTAACAGTTGAAAAAGAGGTTTCAAAGGTTTGTTTCATCAAGAAAATCTAGTTGCTAGACAAACATCAGGTCAAAGTTCAAACAAACAAGAAAAACCACTAAAACACCCTTTTAACAGTGTTTCTGAATGTTTGCAAAGCTTTTCATCACTACAGAGATGCCACCACTAGAAATCACACATCTGTAATGTACTTATTCTCTTCTCAATTGAACTCCAGCCATCCAAGTTAGCTCAGATAGGTACACTCAAATAGATTTCATTGTGACAGATAAAAATGCTACAGAGAAGGAAGAGATGCACAACTATTACTGAAACATGCAATATGAGATTAAGTAGATCTTAAAGTATATTGCAAGAAAACAATAACTAGTTTAACAGGGACCCAACTACCTGTGTACTGCACAATACATATGGTTAATTTTGACTCATAATTAACATTACTTAATAAAATACAAATCCTAAATTAATGCAAGCATGACAACTTACATTAAACAACCTGGCTGCCCTAAAAGAAACACAAACAATACAACACAAGAGAATTCAAATATAATCTGAAATAAATTAATCCAATTCAACAACACTTGAAACCAATTTGAAGGACTTGAAAATTCAATTAAGATGTGCCCCTCCAGACAGTTGGTTGCATGCTCAGACACCAACACCTTTATGAGTTTACTAACAAGAGGCATTAGAAGGTACTAAAACACCCATTACACCATCACATCAAAACAGAATTTTATTAAGCAAGAATCCAATTCAGATGCTTTTCCCTTCTTATCATTCCTATAGGCTGTCCTCCATGATCAAGCTAAATACAAGTTTCCAGATCTGTGAATCAACTCAAAAGCAACTCTCAAAGCACAAAAAGCGGCTGGGTGTCTTCTTGTGTTTTCTGTATCACAGATTTCAACATTTAAATGTGCACCCAAAAGGCCACAAAAATGTTTATAGATGTATCAGTTGGCACCTCTTCAATCCTGGAGCTAGATAGCCCAGTAAGAGGAGTGCAAACCAGGCTCCAAAGCTGATAATTAAAAGGAATAGCCAGTTTTGAAAGAGTGGCATTATCTAAGCGGTTTATTTTCCGCATCTATCTCCCATAGGCTGGCTAAACTCACATTAGAAAAAAAAGTTTGGGCCATTCTATCCATGAGGGGAAAAGGCAGCACTGCTCTCGAGAGTAACAGCAGCAGGAATGAAGTCTCAAAAATATGATGAAAAGAGGTTCTGAGTTTACTGTCTTTACAGTGTGTACATACCTTGGCAGACTTGAATCCTAAAGAGTGGATACACTGAAGGGAGAGATTATATTTCTAAATTATTTTTTTTCCAATCTAGAATTGAAAAATCATTGAGAAAAAAATGTTTTAATTAGGAGCCAAATGTATTTATTTTGAAAAACTACACTGACTTGAAGAAATACCTAGAGATCGTCATTTTTTTTGCAGAAACATTCTCTGCCATGAAGAAAGATTTAACAACTCATGTGAAGCTGTCAAGACAGGGTTTGAACAAGGTAACCACCTTAACCTCGAGCAGCAGGGCAAACTAGGTCTGCAAACACAGATCTGGCTGAAAAGCAGCCGCACATTAGCTACAGTATTATGCAGAAATTTATTATTAGAATGTATTTTGACTTAAGATCTACCGTATCAAACCAAAGAAGTAGTTGCAACCTACTGACTTGCTCTGCCAATGTACTGTACATGCACTGCCTAAACATGGCTCATTCCAAGAGCAAAACCCCTTGTCAGACTCATGGTGTCTAACTACTCCTCTCCCTTTCCATAGTACCAAAGATCCTCCCACTGGAAAGGTTATTTATTTGGTCAACTTGACTAATGTTTCAAAAGGCATTGTGGTCTTCCTCCACAGTAGCATTTCTTAGAGAGGGCTAAATAACCTGTTTACCAGCTGCCTCCAGAAGACTGTTTCATAGATGGATCCTTTTGACAAGGATGTTTTGCCCCTACGTTTAATGTGCTTAATATTAACTATGGTTCATGCTAACATTAAGGCACTACTAAGCCAATCTTTAAGCATTTATGGTGAAAAATAGTCTGCTGGCTGCCAAGTAAATCTGAGCAGATATGGTGTTGCTTCTTGCATCAAAATTCTACCCCCCTAGCTAGCTAAGTGAAGAGATATCAAAATTTCAAGTACAGTTTTCAAAACTAATCTTATTTTTCATCTGAGTGGAGACTATCAATTGCATTTTAATGAAGTGTTTTCACTTGCAGAAACTGTGGAAGGAGAATCTTCTCACTCGTCCGCTCCATAGCCTTAGCTAGGTCAAGAGAATATCATGGTACATATTCAGAGTTCCTTTGATTGCCCGTTTTCTATGAAAACGCACCACCATTTAATTTACAGATCATAATATTGGTTCTTCTGTTACATTTCTGTATATACCTCTAAGCACAGGATTCACAATACATTCATAGCCCACAGTCAAGTACAAACACTGAATTTATCTTTAAGCAAGAAGTCTTCAGACCAACTAGAAAATCTTATCAGAAGAAACGTTCAAGTGCAATAGGATCTATAGATGCGATTATAGTTTATTAGAGAAATTACTATGACAAAGACATTTCTAAGTAACCAGGCACTTTGTTCAAACATGCAGATCTTCCTTTTTCTCAACATGAGTCATATGTCCAATGCGTATTAAAAATAAATTAAATAAATAAAGCAGGTAGGTATTTGAAAGCAACTTGAAAATAAGAATGAACCATTTCAGTCTTGTCTGTTAGTAAAGACTTGGAAATTCTTTCTAACATTTTCATAAACAGCACCAGAAATCTTGCTTTTAGTCTGTGGCTTCTGAAGAATTGGTGCATCTGCAGGCTTTCACTTCCAACAGCTTCTTCCAAATACACCACTTAGAAATAAACACTGTTCCAAGAGCAATATAAATCGAAGAATTATGAGACACTAACCAATGTGATTTAAAGTTGGTGACAAAGTATTTTGGGTTTGTGATGTGTTACTGCAATCAAATATAATGGCATAATTCTATTTCGAAAACATACCATAAAAATTTTCATTTTTGTCAACTGGACAACAAGCCAATACAAAACTCAGTTTACAAGAATGGTCTTTTTAAGTGTCCACATTGCAAGTAAAATGGAGAGGAAACCAAGTGGTGGTTTGCCCTCCCTCCCCCAAAGGCCAACTGCTCCGTTTCATAAACGATTTTAACTTACGGCATTAGAATCAAATTGAACCTTCACTCCTGCATAAATCATCTAAAGACAGCAGCCAAGTGACTATCACTTCAAAGATCTTCAATGACATCGTACATCTCAAATTTAATAAAAAACTCTGATGTACTAGAAATAGGAAACAACTCAATTTCAGGTGCCAAGAGTATATCGTTGTGGTGAATGAGCGATTCAACTCACCAAATTTCTTTGATCTATCAAAGGAAACTCATCTGTGGAGTAACACTTGACATGGTCAAAAAAACTACACTCACAGCTATTTTGATTGTACTACAATACAGTGAGTTTTTTGCTGTTATGTGTTTCTACGTATTTATATTCTGCATCTGTTTGTATTACTACAAAACAATATATGCCTCTGCGCAGCAGGAATGTTTTAGTGATAATGCTGCTGACCAGGGAGCTGAGCAACCACATTCAAGCCTGTAAGAGTCCACTGAAATTGGGAAGTAGCGATGTTTGAGTAAGACTTGAGCTGGCTGGTTGTGATTGCTGGAGGCACAGCCTGCACAGACAGTCAGCTTGGCAGCTGAGCAAGGACAACTTAGGAGGATGAGAAGCAAATTAACTGCAAGTCACGTTAAAGCAATTCAAGTGGATCCAGGCAGATTGGTAGTCACTAGAGAAACGAGCAGCACCAGCAGTCTGCTAAAACACACAGAACTGCAACGAAGTGAGAATATCTTCAGCTGACTTAATTCACAATCAGCAAGCCTTCTACAGCTAAGCCTACTACTTAGCAAGACCAACTGGGAAATCTGTTTAAATAATTTGCTTTATTCTTTCTCATCACAAGCTTTCTTTACCACTGACTCCTCAAAACACAGAGCCAAACAACATAACTACATATACAGCTAAAGTCTTGTATCCACAAAGGAGGAAACCAGCTCTTGCTCTTTAGAGTAGCTTACTCATTATCTTATTAAATTTACTCAAGATTCATATCCAACATCGAAACATCACCGGACATGGAACAGATGCCTACCAAAGGCACATGCTTAGACCCAGCAAATACCACAGACCAGTGCATTTAACTCCTCAACAACACAAAATGA
>VZSV01000087.1:880470-897828 GCA_013398735.1 Nothocercus julius
AGAGAGAGGTTTCAGGGAGATCAAAGGTAACTTCTGGGAAGAGTTCCTCCTCTTTAGCCTACACCTTCAAAAGTGTCTCCAAGTGCAGCATGTGCAGCTTTGCAGCTATTTTGATGCAAACAAAGGTGAAAAGGGGACAATGTGACAAATTATTTAGCCTAATAGGATTAAGAGAAAAGATTACTCTAAATTAATATGCAGAAATCCAGGATATCAGACCTCATTTTAGCATGGTCACTGATTTTTTGACCCTGTAGGATTTTGATGGTGATTCTACTTGGTACCAGCTACCTGGATGAATAATCCCATACACACATATACGAGTTAAGAAAACACAGCACTTTTAAACAATACAGAGATCTTTGTATCAACATTCATTAAAATTCGATCTTTTTCCAGAAATATTACACTGGAAGACTAACCAAATCAGCATTTCTGTCAGCTTGTCCCTGCCAAGCAAGTTCCAGATCTTATCAATTTAAGCATTTTCTTTCAGGGTTTTCAAAATACTTGCAATGAAGTTGTTTGAAAATTACAAAAAAAAGAGGCATTTATCTGAAAACCAATAATGCTGTAATTATCAGAACTACGTTTAAAAAAACAACAAACATCTTCTCTTGATTTATCAACCTTAAAGGCTGATAAATCTTCGTATTTTTTACAAAAAAAAACCTAATCTTGAGATAAATTTAGAGGTTTTCTATAGAGAAAAGCATACTAAAAGGAAACTCCTGACAAGCTACACTTCCCCCATAGCTTAAAAGCAACAACTTTCATCACAATTTTAGAATTTCCTCCCAAGTTCCTGTAGTTCTTACTAGAGCAAGCCAGCTCTCCAAAGTTACTGAAGGAGAGGTGCTTCCTTTTACAGGCCTCTAAATCATCACACCTGAGGAAGGGAGGAAATGCAAACAGTACCCTGGGAAGCACGAGGACTATCTATTGGTAGGTAACTTTCTGTAAAAGCCCTTCTCCAACGAACAATTTTATAACCAGCATAAGAGAGTTCATCCACCCATAGATTCTGGAGGGTCAGGCAAGCCTCAGCAAACACATCTGCCTCCCCACCAGTGAGTGATGACACAGGGGACACGTAGGTAGGACAGAGCAGGCAGCAGCTCCTCAGCACTCAAAAGGGCCTCTGTGACAAACCGCCTGTGCCAAGGCCCTCTGCAACCTACGCTGCTCTAGGTATCCGTGGGGTTTAAATACACCCGGAATTAAAAAGCTTTCACTACAGGAATTTCAAGAGACAACTCAGATATGCAAGAGAACTTGAGGTCTCATTTCAAAACACTGGTATGTTTAGATGTTTGTCAACAGATTCAATAAGGCAAAATGGAGGAACTACCATTTTACCTAGCTATCAGCACCCTGGACAATCCTAACAGAGAAGAGAATGGAAAAAGGAATCATTCCAAATTCATTCATTCATTGTAGCAACTCATTTACTTTAAACCAAATGAGAAAGTCTTGGCTTAAAAAAATTCTTCTATAATTTCCAGCCTTGCATTTTTATTTCACACCTCCTCCCTTTGGGATATATTGTTACAGTTATCAATAAAAGAATTCGCTTCCAGCCTTCATACTGTTCCTAGAGCATGATGGCTGCTACTTCAGTTACACAGTTTAGTCATACTATTCATGCTCACTATTAGGTAGATCACCCCTCTATTTTTAATGCTTTTCTTCACAATTTTAAGTTTTTTTTTTTTTTTTTGGTCACCAAGGAACAGGAGCTAAAAAACTAAACTCACATTTTCCTTTGGTAAAGATTTCCATTTCAGAAGAACAGACAAAGTTAAGTTAAAACTGAAATTAAGTTAGCAACACAAACCAGAATGTTTCTTTGCTGTTCTTAAAAGTTTTCCTTCCATCAAAGCTAGAACAGCAATAAGGAAAAAAGCTAATAATCACCTTGGTGATCCCATTAAGACTACAAACCAGGGAATGGGAAGAGGCTGGAATGGGATCCTCAAACGCCCATTAAAGAAAGTGGCAAAACCAGAACAGAACACTTCTACTAGTCAAAAGAAAATCCAAGGGGGAAGTAACTTTTTCCAAAACAGGAACACAGAACATTTTGTTCACTTGTGCTTTCACTAAAAGATGTAAACTAAGATATAAACACATTTTTTTTTTAGAAAAATGCTTTTAAGCTTCATCTCCCTTAGCATGGGACGGAGCCCTGGAAAATACCAATTCTGTATTTGGTTCAAGATTGCCAAGTTTTAAAGTTACTTTCCCTTAAGTGCTAATATCTTCAACCAAAAGTTATTTTATCACCTATGATCTGCCATTAAATAGTTCTAGTCTCTTCAGCCACAAACAACTTTGCTTCTAAGAACTTCTGAACTGTGCTTCAAAATGCATTACTTTTATTCCCTTTGGAAAAGCACCACCAGTGCTGAGCAGAGTATTGCACATGAGGACAAACTCCAATGATTAATACACCAGGAAAACTTCCACTATTCTTGTCCTATCTATTCCTTTTTCAAATTAACATTTACTTTGCTTCTTGAACATTTGCTAAATGAGAAAGTCCAGGCTGTCCTCCTTGGCTGGGGCATTTGAGAATCCCATTTGCAGCTGGCTTCAGGCTAACACCAAAGCCACTGAAAATGGAATTTATGTGCTTGCTTTTTCCTCACTAGGGAATCGTTTTTTTTTGAAAGAAGTACCTAAATATCACAGAATCATCCCTGTCCAGAATTGCACATACTCTTTCAGATGAAGGCCTCAGGCAAGTCCCTTTGCTTTGGGGTAATCCTATTTTATTTGAGCTAGCAGACATAGACAAACCTGTGGTTTTACCATATAACTGTGTAGTAGCTAGAGACAATCTATTCTGAAGAGCTCAGAAACACATAAATTAACGGAAATAAGCCAAATAACTACAATTTGTCACTCTTCACACATACTTCAAAGAAAAATGGATGAAAGGGAGGCTTATTTCCTTCTGTGAATAGACCATAGAGCAAATTTGGTTGGATTCAGAAGCTACAAACAGCTATATTCACTTCCATGTTCTATTACCTTTATACAGATCATAAAACATCTCTTCCTAAACCAAAGAGATCTCCTTTCAGACTCTGAGAGAATGCTTTTTATATTTTTAGCTTCAAAAACTAAAACAGACTCCACAGCCATATTCACTTTTCTTACGAGAACATGACTTATACTTGGCTTGTTTTAATGCCAGGCAGTGCAGCCTTTTCTGGGATTGCTAACACAATGAATTAATACTTATATGTTAATACATTAACACAATAATGGCTGGAGATGTAGAGACAGATAAAAGACCAGAGACTATATTTTTCTAGATAGACAAAACTATCTTTTTCTACACAGCAGAACAGTGTGTTTTTGCCATATTCAAATTCTAGGAGGGAACGGGAACACAGCGGCACAAGACATGAGCATAGGGCTGTCCATCCAAAAGTCAAGAGGAGCAGCGCCCACAACATCTCCCTAACCTCATACCAGGAATGTCAAGACCTGAACAACCATGGCTGTATGAGGTCAGCAGCAGATCAGTGCTCCCACACAGAAATACCTGCTTCCAGATAAGTATATTCTCTGCCCTAATCTGCAAGGACCTTTTCCAGAGTTTGAATTAGTTGAGCAATCTAAATTAATGTTAACATTTCAGATCAGATCCTCTGTATCTGAAAAACATGCACTGACTGCTTGTTTACAGTGATCCATAACAGAAAAAAAAACCCCTCCCTATTCAATCTAGACACTTTTCTCTAACAGATTTCATACTACTTTAGAAGATGCAGTTGCCAGACTCCTAAAATGAGATCCTGCACAGAAGTAATCACTTGCTCCTTTTTGGAAGGATTAGGCTACTCTCTCCCAGTTGACCCTAGTAAGATACTATTCAACTTTTACAAAGGATGATATTTTTTAAAGAAAGTGCTTTCATTTCTGATTATGTGAGAAATACTGCTTCTATTATCTTGCTTTTATGGTATTCCTGGTGACGAAAACTGGTAACTACAGACTCAGGAAAGCATAAGTTTTCATTTTATTCCACAAAAGTGTCTACACAGTTTGCTAAACATCTAAGTGGACAAGAAAAGATTAAGTTATATGTACATACTTTTGTCATTGCTCCTGTCTGTGCTGTGTTCAGTCCGGTGTGACCAGCCATCTGTGGAGATACTTGGGTTAAAGTCTCTGCCAGCACACTGCCTGCATTCCCCTGCATGGCAGGGGCAGAATATTGCATTCCTGCTCCCCTTCCTCTTCCAGCTGCCCCAAGAGATCCATTCATTACCTGCCCTTGTCCTTGCTGAGGTTGATTCATTAAACTGTGACCAGAATTACTGTTGAGAAGGCTCTGGTGTGTCTGACCGAAATTAGTATTCATACATATCCCAGGTCCAGTCTGTGATGTTGCAGGGCTGCTCGTCACCATCCCCACTTGTTTTTGTGCTTGAGAGTTCAGTGTTTGTGATGCAGGTGTGGTAGGTCCAGAGGTGCTAGCTGTTTGCTTCGCCAGGCCTGAAGCAGAAGAGTCTCCCTGGTTTAAAGGGCTCTTACCCATAGCACCCAGATTACCAATATTAGCACTGTTCGGCTGCCCTTGAACTTGGTTACCGACTCCCTGCTGGACAGGGCTATTTGAGTTCACATTTCCAATTCCTGGGTTTAAGGAAGAGCCGGTGCCTCCCCTCAGAAGTTCAGAAAGTTGTTTGTGTTTGGAAGCTGCATCTGGAACAAGGCTCCCACTGTTGTTTAAAATGCCCAACTCGCCATTGGGGATCAGCTCATCAGGAAGATCGTTTTCCAAGTCAAACAAAGATCCAAAATCTACAAGTTAAAACAGAAACACAGGTAAGAAAAACATAACAAAAACTAAAACATTGTCTACAAACTTTGCACTAGTCATAAATAAGAATCCCTGAGGTGTACCGAAGTGCATCTTAGCCTAAGTGCCGGTAGTGCCACCACGAACACAGCTCCCTGTGACAGAAATTCCAACATCTTTTAGCAAGTGCAGTCATCCATGCAACATACATATAACAACACAGTTAACACAGTAAAACACTGACTGATGAATGGTTTTATTGCAAGCCTTTTGACAAAACATTGTACCAAAGACAAGAAATTGAGAGGGCACAAATACCAGCTTTACTCCTAGTTTTCCTCTTGGTTTGACCAAAAGAAGGCGTCAGAAACGTCAGGACGGGATTTCCTATTGGTTTATACTCCTGAACAGACTATTATATCTCGTGCTCTAACCTCTCACATAATCCCACGCCGCCACTGCATTTCAGTCAAACGTACCTCAACGCTGTAATTTGCTTGCATTTGGTCAAAGAAAATCTTCCAGCAAGGCTTCCTATCCTGATCTAGAGACAACCATTTTCTTTGCTAGTACAAGCTCAGGCTCACAAATGTGCCCACTATCAGTCTCTAGTCACTGATTTGTATCTCGACCTGCTAAAGGTCCCAAAAGACACTCAACATTTTCTCCTGCTTATTGCTCCTCAGCTGAGTCACTTCTCAATCTCTGCACAGGTCCATTCACCAAATCATTCAACTTGTTCTCCAGCTGCCCTGCTCTCCTCTAGCCTGACAGAGGTAAACCCTATTCTCTCCTGATGAGAGGAACAAGTAAAAATCAAATCTTCCGTAAGCCAGCTGAAGGGAATGTTGTGCCTGGCTAGAAGACTCAAATGTCAAACTGAGAAAAAAAAGTCAGATTTCCTTATGGTTTTCAATGAGGAGCAGCTCAGGTTCACTAAGATGTTTTACTGCACATCATTAGTACTGTGTGTGAAACAGTATCATTTTAGTCCTAATTAACAATAAAGTTATTTGCGTTTTGCAGTTGTTAGCTGAATATAGGTACTTTCATTAGAAGGCAAATTGGATATAAGGACAAGTGTACACACCAACATCAATAAAGTAAACACATAAAGCAGACTAGCCTCAAGTCATCAGAGCAGCTGTTCAAAATCAACTCTGCAGCAAAGGAGCAGTTTCCCTGATAAAGGACATGATCTGAAGCAATTGCTTTTTACCGAAATAACAACACTGTTTAAGAGCTTGTCCCTCCAAAAACCAGCACTGGAGAGAAAAAAAAAAAAAAAAAGACACTTTTGTTGTTCACTGTCAGACATAAGTCTTTTTTTTCAAAGCTACGGTAAACAAGTTAAAAAACACACCAAATACTTCATTATTTTAAAGTTTAAATCATAAGAATTCAACCATTCATGATAATTAAACTATTCTTGCAAGACAGTGCAAGGCCAGATTGCAAATATCCTTAGTTTTTCTATTTCCTATCTTGTCCTTCAATCATTTAATTCACCTTGGCAACTTCCCTAGTACAGAATTTCACGGCGCATCTTTAACAACACTCTTGTCAATGGTCACCTCATCTTTCTTCTTCTTGCCCTCACAACCACTTGACATTTATTATGCTGCAATTTGTACCTCTTTCTATACATTTTTGACGTACTTCTCCTAGAATTTCAGCATCTTTAACCCAATCCACCCTTCCATCCAACTCTGTCCGCCTCTGATGAAAACTGCTTCTGTCACTGTAGCTTGTTAGGAAGTTAGAGGTTTACAGCACTTGTTCAAACGCTTTCCCAAATTTCTGGGAGAGTATTTTCCCAAGCTTCCACACTATAATTATTAATACTTCAGGAATAAAAGATCTGTGCATGTGCTCGTGGGTTCGTCTGGGAAAAACAGAAAAGTAAAAAAAGAGAGGGAATACACGGCAAAAAGAAAAAGAGAGAGCAAGTGTTCTTCCAGTCATATTTCAAAACCCAGAAGAAAAAAAGGTAACTGTCACCATTAGCCGCCACTTTTTTCCCCCCTCTTTTCTTCCTCACCATAATTGCCTAGAGCCAGGGATCTGCTGCTCAGTTATGCTGACCATTCACAATGCCCACTAATCTACAGGACTCCATACAACTAATCCATGTGTTCAGCTTCTTTCTTTGCATTTCTTGTAAGCCAGCTTCCCCACTTGTGAAATGGAGACTCAAAACTCTTCATCAAGCTCAATTTCAAGAAATGGGATGTTACACTGCAAGTGCTCAAGTTTTGTTTCACCAGCCAAACATTTTTAACAAGGCTGTCAGAGCCAAAGACTGGAAATGTTTTTGCAATTTACAAAAAGAGTGAGGAAAGTGCTCTGGAATACTGCCTCTTAAAACCTAAAATATTCTACCACTCTTAAGCTCCTGTGAGAAGGCTATACAGTAATGCTAACATGGGAAGATCACAAATCTTCCAGCAGAAAAATAAAAACAAGTGAACAGCTTGGTATAGTGGCGATGTAAAAATGCACTGAGCATTCAAGTCTTTAGACAGTGATTAAGCTTTCTGGTTTTATATTTTAATCAGATTTGTGCACATTAAGAAACAGCAACATATAAGCTGCATTTTACAACAGCTATAAAATACAACAGAAAACTAAATTCTGCTTAAGCATGTCTACAACAAATTCATAAAGATGAGAGATTGTCTTGGCAGCTGCATATTTGTATGCACCTTTATATACATAAAGTTTGTTATAATAAAAAGGTGGCCCATTTCTGATAGTAGGGAAGTGAAACATGACCTCAGTCCCCTTACCCACAGAGCATAACTGATCACATCCCAACTGTTTCAACCATTTCTCTTTCTCAAAGCCAAAAGAAGCTACCAAAAGTCTAAAACTCAGACATGCCTTTGCCTTTAATTATATTTACCTGGGGCAGTGCGCACGCTGGTGAGCCTCTCTCATTCCCAAAACACCTATCTTGACTAGACCTCCTCCCTTCCTCCCAATTACTGAGTATTGTACCTGCTCCTGCTCTGCTCAAGGAATTAGAAGAGCCTGCAAAATGGCTGCTCTGCTTCAGTAAGAGGAATCATCCTGAGCCTTTCCCAGGGATTTTCAAGATAATTGGTCTTTTCTATGCCCACCAGCAGAATATGGAAAAGCCACCAGGGGCTGCAGGAACCCAAGGCAGTGGAACCACCAGATAATCGTGAGTGAGCAGGATGCAGGAGGTAGAAAGGCCAGGCTCTACCGCTCTACCTGGGCCAGGCTGAAAGCAGCACTTGCGTTATCACCAGTAACAGCTTTGAGCACACGTACACAGACAAAAATTTAGGGATAATCCAGATAAGGGCTAAAAAAATTCACCGCAGTGTTTTATCTTTCTGATATTCATCTATTAAGAGCCTCCGTTTAAAAGTACAAATAGCTGAATTAAATCACATCTGAGTTTAAGTTGAAAGAGGGGAGGGAATGGGGGAAGAGAGGGGAACTGGTAACTATCAGTAAGCATTAGATGTTGATATTTGTCCTACGTGTTATTTAGATGGGCTAACAAAAGGAAAGAATCAAGGTGAAATAAAAGCCAACCAGCAAGAAGAGAAGGCAAACTACTCTTCAAGACCTATGAGACTATCTGTCCCTCTCCCCAGTGCTGTTTTACTTTTTCTTCATCCAAAATAGTAATATCTTTTCTTCCAAAGCTGCAGCCTACGTTTATATAAGTGGTCTTATCTTTAAGAAAGTTAGATCTCCTTAACTCAGAACAAACATTTGTGCTTTAGCCATCAGGAAGCAGTAACGCTGACTAAGCCTGCCGAGATCCTCAGAGCTTCCGACTCTAAACCTCACACCTTTCATTATCTCTCAGTTACATAAAACTGCCTCTTAAAAGAAGAGAAGTAACAAAAAGTGTGGATAGCTTACTTGTCTTTTGAAGAGATTGAGAAGCACTACACTACTAAGAAAACCCCACTTTTTCCTCAAACTGAACCTTTTCAAATTTGAGAGTTGTGCATTGTCTGAGCATTGATCTTCACCCAGAAGGTAACTACACGTGAGGGAAGCTCCCTCCTCATTTTAGCTTTACGGGCTAAAATGCCATCGCCTTCTGCCTTCCTGCATGACACTTTCTGTAACTGGAATGGGACATACCTTTTTCCTTCCTTACATTCTCAGAAAAAAAAGAACAAAAAGTACATTTTTACCTGTTTCACTACTTATAACAGTTATCAGGAGGGTGTTATTTTGTTGTTGTTAACATACCTATTTAACCCGTTAAAGTCTGTTTCAGTGTCACCATTTCTGCTTCTTAGCTCCTCTAGATGAGCCTGGAGCCACAGAGAGTGATAAAGCCTCTAAGACATTTCTTTGCATGATTTATGGGCTTCCAGAAGTTACAAAGCAGATGGAACGTTATCAACTTTGGTTTCATTTTTTATGGCAAAATCTTCATTTGATAAGGGCTCAGGAGTTTTCTGTCCACAAACTTAGAAGTTGACACTGCAGTTGCACTGGAAGACCTAGTACAGAAGCAATATTTTCACTCTGCCTTTCTTTGGACACGAACATAGCCGAACATAGCCGTTACATTTCAATGAGCTCAATCTTGTTTCTAAAGGCTTCTTTCAGTCCTGGCAGACACCAGGACAAAGCCTCAACAGTTCAGCACTCCACCCATTCCCTAAAATTCTATGTCAGGTAACGATTCAGTAGCCCTACTGTTTGTTCCAGGCAGCAATTATTGTGTCCATTCCAACCTCCCTTCTAGTTTTGACTAGGTTTTGATTCTGTAATTTATTGTTTCATAAAAGACAATTAGCACATTTCAGGTTTTAGAGAAATTAAACAATGCACTTAGAGAAAATAAAATGAAGCAATTTCCAGTAAGGAAGTTTTACATTAGTATCTTAAGCTCAGAAGGGCAACAACAAGGCGTGCAAAAAGACAACAAACTGACATGCATCTGACCTTGACTTAAAACAAAAAAAAAAAGCCACTTTTTCAAAATCTTAACAGTCAGGTTAACAGCAGCAGCAACGAGGGAATCAGGGTGGGCTAAAGGAGACCCTAGAAGACAGGGTCGGTATAGCCAAAGGTAGATTAGAAAAGTGGATGAGTCTTCGTAAGTTATGACTTGACTCGTAAGAGATTTGGATAATTAACTAAAATTTCTTTGTCTCTCATCTTCTGAAGTACCTGCATTTGGGAGGAAGATACACATTCCTGAATCAGGGGACTGCCCAAAATACAAACATGGAAATACTCAGAAGCTAGCTTCACCTTTCAGCTTAGCTTTCAGATAATGCCACTAGGATGCTCACTAGGATGATTATAACATATTAATTGCTGTCTTGCTAGCAGACTTGGGGTCATTCAGGTTGGAAGGAGCATCAGGAGGTCCCCAAGACCAAACTTTTGCTTAAACAGGGTCACGTAGGGGATCAGGCCAGAGTGCTCAAGGCTTTACTCACTCGTCCTGAAAACACCATGAAGGACAAATACCTATCAGAGGTCGTGCACAAACTTTCTGCACAAGTTCTTCAATGACTGACTGTCCTTACATTGAAAAAAAAAAAAAAACCTCTTTATATCCAAATGGAACCTCTCTTGTTTTTATGACCACGGTCTCTTGTCCTGTAGAATCTTCCTCCATCTTCTCAGTAACTTCCTCACAGGTGAGCACAGGCTGCTGTTTGGCTCCCCTGCCCCACCAAGCCCTCTGTTCTCCAGGCTGAGGAAATCCACATCCCTCCGCTCTCCTCACAGGGGAAATGCTTCAGCTCCCACAACACCTTGGTAGCTCTTCGCTGAATTTGTTCCAAAGTTTCTTGTACCCGCAGGACTGCCACAACTAGACAGTATTCTACATACCATGTAAAGAGTGCCAAATAAAGGGGGATAAACCCTTCCCTTCATCAGCTACTGGCTGCCCTCCTGTGAACACAGCCCAGGATGCTGCATACCGAGACCCTCTGGAAAAGTCCCTGATACCAGCCTGAACAACAGACATGTTAGTCAAGATGGAAAAACCACATGTACCAATATCCCCGACATCAGAACTAGTGTGTGTGATATCAGACAACCATTTCCCTATAAGGATCTAGTGCTCTGTCTCCTTCCTAACCTCCAAGGAAGCAGAATGGTGCAAAATGAAACTTTTTATGGGTTATGCTTAGTTCCTAGTTTTCCTCTCCTCCCCCCAATCTCTCTTTTTCTCTCCACTTACATGTGGATTATGCATCACACATCTACCTGTTGTACTTATCCATATCTCCACTATCTCTCTTTTGCTGTGCTCACAGGGAAAATACACTGTGCTTCAAGTCCTGAAAAAGATAAGGAACTAGCTTCCCTTAGGAATAACAACTGTTTTCAGTATTACTTCTTCTATCCTACCATTCCCCTCCCTACTCCCCCAAAACATCACAAATTAGCTGAATATTCCACTATTAAAAACACAGTAGCCTATAAGGCATACTAACTGCAACTGGTTCCAAAGAAAATATACAAAAATAAATATGAAAAATGCATCCACATTAGAAGCTAGCCTCTCTTCTCCACAGATGCCAGAAGGAAGGAAGGAAAGAGGAAAGAAAAAAAAAAAAAAAAAAAAAAAGTGTGGCAGTGTGGCAGAAGTCCAACCAGAGTACTCACTCTGGTAATATCAGCTGGAAAAGGATGGGTTTGCTTTCCTCTGGCCCTACAGAGCATCTCCACAACTATTCTTCCTCTTAATTGCTTTCCAAGGTGTCTGCACTATTTTGAAACTATCCCTGAGTTTGCTCTTGCAAGAAACTGTAAATCCTGCCCAGTAGCATCAACACTACTGACACGATTATTGTCGCATTGCATCTGGCAACAAGGCTGCACATAGTTGCAGACCAAAAGGTTTCAGAAATTCTTTTCTGTAAGAGGAGAAATCTAAATAGGAAAAGGAGGAGCAGTCTGCCTACAGAGTAGGAAACAACTCTGCACTGGTAATACTAGCTCTTCATTCAAAAGATCATCTGATGAAGTGCAGATATTTTAGGGTTCTTAAAGAACATTAATGGGATTGAGATTCGCACTTTGCCATCCTGTCACAAAGGAAAGCATCTTCTCTGTTGCCCTATTTTAACAGCTCACAAAACATTTAGGTCCAGGATGCTCCTTTAAAGAGGAATTACCGGAGACTCCTGTAACTAAAAGCAGGCACTTGCTGCAGGCAGTCTGCACAGAGTGTCAGCGAGTAAATGCCTCCAGTTTAGCTCACATGACTGACCATTGCTTCATGTTAAAGCTGCGCCACCACCACATCTGGAAAAAAGCAGGCAAAAAAAATTGAAGGCACGAATGGCCTTGACATGTAAATTTTAACTCTAACATGACCTGTCTGTAGATTCCTTAAATACATGGCTCAACATGATTTTAAACTGCTAAGTCCTCCATCCTCCCCACAGTGACTGAGCATCAGTGGTAAGAATCCCATCCTCAATATTGCCTTTTTCTTTGGACTTTTCAAACAGTCCCTTCAGCTACACAAGGCCTTCTCCAAAAGTTCTCATCTTTATATATCATCTGTAACATAAGTAAAGAACAGGCCTACTTGTGTGAAGACTGAAATAGCAGTGATTAATATTCAATTGAAGCAATATTATGAAACAGAAAAAAAATAATTACTGTGCAAGATCATTATAAAACAGGCAGGTTTTATGTCTCCTTTACAAGGTATAATAGCTGCCAAAATTTGTGTTTCCTTTATTCTTTTAATGCCATTCCAACCCCACCTCCCCCTGCTTTTGATTCCAAATTATCAAATAAAGGATACTTTGCTTGGTAATTCACATTCAGCTGTGCAGGAACACACAACGCAAGTACTAAACCAAATGTGCGAAAGGAAGCAACAACAGGCATGCACTTGAAATTAGTGACTATTATGTACTTCACTCTAGAAAGCTTCCAACTATAGCTGACTGAACAAAAAAACAATACTCTGACCAACCTGTTTCACTGTAAAGCATGAATTTCAGTGAACTGAGGCTGCTCTGAATCATTTCTTTTTAATACTTTCCTTAAAGGAATCATTGAAACTTCAGGAAAAATAACAACGAAAAAAATCCTTTGCAGCCACTGCAAAACAAATGTACACTCAATACTTAATAATTTCAAGTCTCTTGATAATTTCCATCTTTCTTCTTCACCCCAATAGATGAAACTACACAGAGGCACTATGCCATCAACAACATGCACTTAAATAGTTACCAAAGTACTGGCGGTGGTGAAGTTTGGGCACAGTAAGGAGAAGTTTGTGCTCTTTAGGTTTGACATACACAGCGAGAGGCTGCAGGGGACTCTTATTCTACTCTCCTTGTCCAACAGAAAGCTGCTAGCCCTGACTTACTGCCTCAACAACATCTAACAGTCTCAGGGAAGTAATTTATACCTGTGAGACTAGGAGATACATCTCTTAGAGCAACTCATTTTGACAACGCTGTCACCAAGGAAATTCCCACAACTTTAAAGATGACCTTCACAGAAGTATAAGATTATTTGTACACACACACATTTATACATGTCTATGTATAGACATACATACACATAAACATAAAAGACATTATTGCAAATCAAAGATACTGTATTTATCCGATGTTTCAAATTATGGGAAAAGAACCTCTTATCTTAAAAGTGGAGAATAAGCAAAGGGAAAAGGCAAGATAAAGTGACACTTTTAAAGTATGCATGTTAAAGGCAGATTCCGAGTTGCGTAAGATTGCAAATCAGCAGTGGTAATGGAAGTTTCAGTTTTCTTTTCATTCACACTATGATTCTGCAAAATACTCAACACTATTTGTTGAAACATCGTTATTAAAGACAGTTTTCCAAATAAATGATTTAGGTTCTCTCTGTAACTTAGCCATCTGAAAAGACAGATGGAAAACATAACATATGTTAAAGGGAAGATTTACAAAGCAAAAATTCTGCAAAGTGTAAACCAAATTAAGATGGAAGTGTCAGATTTCTAAGTTGTCCCACATGCTTTTTCATTGTGTAAGAACAAACCCTTGAATTTTGCAAACCCCGTTCCTCAAAGCCACCCATTTCTCATCAGATTGCATTATCTTGTTAACAGGGCAAGATTTCTGTCCATGTTCGTCTACACTAGCGGGCAGCAGCTGAGAAGACAACCTCCAGTAAGAATAAACACCAAAAATACGCAAGTTGTTTAATCTGAAGTTGCAGATAGAGTGGCAAAACACCACAGCGTGTTGCTGCGGAAGTAATTAATGGCACTGGACTATAACTGGAGAACAGGCAGGCAGAATAGAAAGTGAATAATCGGCAACACAAAACTGAGAATTATTTCACAAGCTGTCAAGGGATCTCAGGGGTATAGCAAAGCCTGACCCTCTGAGCAGCACCTTGATTCTTGGCTGGTGTTGCCAAGGCTTCTCCAGGAGCTCTACCCCACAGCACAAGACAGCAGTTACCATGTTAATTTTAAGACAAAAAAAGTCATTTCGATAAACTCTGAAGCATAAATACATTAGCACTTAAGGTATGGGGTGAGGTCGGGTGGTGAGAAAGAACAACTGAAAAGTGTGACCTAGCCACTCTGCAAATTGCCACATAAAATCTAATCCATCTGACCAACTGCTTCATCGCATGCAGGTGTCAGTGTCAAACTTTTTGGAGGAATCTAAAAAAATCCCCAGTGAGTGAGAAACTACACAAAACCCTGCCCTCAGCAATACTTTATGAATTGGTTCAAACGAACTACATCTACTACAAATTTTTGAATCTTACACATCTCTTACCCAAACAACAGCTGCCAGCAAAAAGTTACACGGGTCAGTTACTTGGGGTACAAAAAAGCATCTTTTATCAAATTCAACACAGCTCACAGCAAACACTTTTGCTTGGCATCGTAATTTCCCATTCTCCCCCTCTCCAACGCCCCCCCATCGCTATACACACAAGTCTTAAGAAAGAGCATAAGTGAGAATATCTCACTACGTTTTCTCCCTCCTGGCTCGTTATGGTGGAAATACCACAAAATAAATGACATTAGCATGCAACAATTAAAACTACAGGCACTTCAGCACCTAGATCTTTCTGCTTAGAAATCCAACTCTGCTCACCTACCAAAATTATCCTTTCCTCACCCAGGGGGGGAAATTCTTACTGCTATGTTGCACAAATGACACAGAAACAGCAAGAAGTGTTACACACATCATGTGTAACAAAAGTACACTGATTAAATAAGTTTCCAGGAAACTCAGCAAACACATGCAGGAACGACCACTTCTAAAATATGTATAATACAGAACATGAACAAAACTTGCTTTTAGATCACCAAGAAGTGAATCCATCTGAACTCTCAGCTAAGCAAAGGTGGACCGCCTCTTTAAAAGCTAAAAATTAAATCCACTGATAACACAATCTATGTAGTTTTCTGGTGTACAGTGAAAGAATAAGATCAAATCCAGCCACATACTGATAGATAAATTCACTTCCGTAAAGCTCTGTAGCTTGCTGGGAGTTAACCAGAGCACTGCTCCTTTTATTACATACAGAGGAACGTGTGACAATGCTGTGTCTCTATTCTAAAACTGAGGAAAGACTAGCCCGTGCTTATAGGCTGGATAGTAAAGACAGACGATGTGAATTACCAGAGCGCACACTTTGCATCATGTGTGACAGGCACACTGTTTAGCCTGTTTATGTCCTCAAGTTATGAAAAATTATGAGAATGTATGAGGTTGAAAACCCAGCCCTAACCGACTTTTGTAGCCACTCACCCCCTTCTCTCCAACTTCACCTACTTTAGAAATACATTAACTTACAACTCAGCTAAGGACACCCTCTGCTCTGGCCCAAATTACGATCTGCCGTTTCTGGAACGCGCACATTCCTAAGGCAGCAGAAGGCTGCGGCGTACGCAGCAAACACGGGTAGCGGCGGCGTGCGCCATGCAGCACAGAGGAGCACAAGAGCTCTGCTCCGCAGAGCCGCAGCGCAGGAGCGCCCGGTGGATGCTGCTGCTTGAATCAAAAACATTTTTTCACAATCTGCGCTCAAGAGTTCAAAACGGGACCAGCTCAAGAACTGTGCCAGGGTTGTTCCTTTGGCAGGATATAAATTGAACTGTAATCACGACACTCAACGTTAACATAATACTCCGCAGTAACCAAGGTCTTTGTAATTCTACTTTTTTCTATTAATCTCTTGTTTATTCTGATGCAACCCAGATGAGAATGTCTCTCAACACTTAAACAACAAATAAATGCTTAGTTATGAAAGCTAGTGGTTATCTAATAAAGTGGTAATTTGACGAAAGTGCTAATCTATCTGGCTATATACGGGAAAGTCTTTCCCATAAATATTTTTAACGTATTAGCTGGCTTGTTAAATACTAAGCTGCAACGGTCTGCTGGGTTAGTAGTCACGGCTCTTTCCCAGCGTGCTCCACTGACAGGAACAGCGCCAAGGCAAAGCTCAAATCCAACTATCATGACATCTCATGATACTCCACAGTACACATTTCTGCTCTTCTCTCTAGTCTCTTCTCTTAGACCAGATACTTGAATTAGCCATTTAACGGGAAATGCCTTATTTTCAGAGTGCAAGCAAACCAGTTTAAATTGCACAAACTTCACTACAGCAGGCTGAAAAGTTATTTTTACCAGAAAGAGTAAACAGAACTAACATTTACCCTGACAAAGGAATTGCTTAAAATACCACATCAAAGCATCAAGTGAAACATAAAAAAGAAGGAGCAGTTGAATTCTGCTGAAAAGTCAGGCCTGCCATGAGACCACCAATACTCTCATTTTTAAGCACTGGCAGGATTGGCGCCCTATTATTCAGCTACAAAACTACAGGACTGTGGACCTAACACCACGTCTTGTAAAGCGTACCCCAATCACGCAAGCTACCGCATCAAGCAGATGGGCTTTATGGCCGCAACTACAATTTGGTTGTCTAGTACACAGGCTATGGCCTGTTAAGGGCACAAGTCTCAAACTGATCCACTCAAATACCTCTGATTACAAATAAATAAATAAGCGAAGTCTTCCAGGTTGCAACACAACTTTTTTTATTTATGCCTCAATGCAAGAGGCATTGTTAGAGAGCTGCCTGTTATAGGTTCAGCACCAGGGATATGATAAAAATCACTACTCGAACTGTTTGTAAGGCCTACAACACACAGAAGAGTTCGGCAATCTTTCAGCAAGCTGCTGACAATAAATCTAGGAAAACAAAGAGCAACAGAAAAGCACTTTTAAGCACACAAACCTCACCTGCACCCTCAAAGACATGCTTTAGTAATTTATTTATTTTCTAAACAACACCACTGGGATCACAGCAGAACAAAATCGAACAAGGAGCATCTGTCAGAAACGCAACTGGGGTGGGGGCTCTGCCCTGGGCGACCAAAGGCCCCCTGAGCTGTGCAAAACTTTATGCAGATTTGCCAGTTTACATATCTGGTGCTCCGCAGAGCTCACCGAGACGCAGAGAACTTGCTGAACAGGACGTAATTATGAGTGAGGCATTCCAGAACAGACCAAGGGAACTTA
>VZSV01000087.1:900243-915328 GCA_013398735.1 Nothocercus julius
ACCGAGCTCGGCTCCGGCGCTGCGGCCACACGCGGCCCGTGGCAGCGGGCTCGGGGCGCCGGGGTGACCGTGCGCTCCCCCATGGCCTCCGCTCTGGCTCGGCAAGCGGCCCCGGCCAAAACGGCTTTGTGAGGCTGGCGCTCGCGGAGTTCGGTGCATTTCCATACTGGTTCTTAACCTGAGAAGCAGGTCGTATAAGCCCAGGCTGCCGTAGCAGCAGAACGTCTCATACCCAAACTAGTTGCTCAGGGCTGTTTTCATCACTTATTGCTGCTCTATGTTGAGATATCCCTTAAGACCAGTCATAGCTGGAGGACTGGCTAGAGAAAGGAGCTGAGACAAGCCTGCGGATGAAGTCTATAAGCCGAGATGGATTAAACAGCAATCTTTACTTTTTTAAAGGAGATCTATAATGATGCCTCCTTTTGCTAAATGAAACTCTGTCTTTTGTTTACTCCTACCTCGTACTCATTACATTTACTTCTCCATTTACATGCATTTCATTACATTTACTTGCAAATTCTCTGTTTATTTACATGGTGCCTGTCCTTGTAGACGCCTAGCTGTGCAGGAGGTCTCTCACAGGCCTCTTTTCTATCAGCGTTTTACCCATTTCTTACACCAGTGCAGGTGCTCTCTGGTCATGTCTGCCATTCCAACGTTCCCTTAGAACGCAGAAAGTTTTGGTATTTTTGCTCTCGGGTAGTGCAGTGTGAGGCAGGGCTTTGGGGTCCCACAACATCTCCACATCTGAGTCCAGGTTGTTAACAGACCCTGGAGATATCTGGTCATTTGGGTGGGAAGTCCTTGTTGGATGGTGAGGCTCTAGATGCTTAAGCCCCTTTGATACAGATGTTTGAAAGGCTTCTCTGCACTTGTACAACAGGCCACGAACCCCTTGGCTTCAGGTCTCATCTACTACCCAAGTTGTTCCCTCTTATGTGGGTGTAACATTTAAAACACCGAAGTGAAGATCTGCGATAGTTTTCCACTGTAATAGAAGGCATTTGCCACAGGAAGATGTGTTTCTGTTGCAGCTGGGGGAATGGAAATCAGGCTAGTTTCTCCGTCTGTCGCAATGGAGGACAGCACTACCCTTTGCTAACTGCTACTTGCATTTTCAAGAAGTTTGGTCCGTGCGTTTCAAACTGCAGCTTGGATAACAGCGTGCTCTCACTTTGCCCATTACATGGCTTATTGTCCTGAAAACAAGACAGCAAGGGGGTACTGGCAGGACCTGGGGGAAAACCTTGACCCTTACCCACTGCCCCTGGAAACAAGGCACTACTTGTCCAAAACGTTTAGTAGCATTGCGGCGCTCAAGGTACCATAGACCTTTTTTTGTATCCTGCAAGATTCAAGTGTCCTCACCATAATGCTAAGCACAGTGAGTTACAAATGGAATAAGGTGATTTTTTGAGAAGAAAGAAAACTGCCTGGAAGATGTTACACAGCAAGCAAATGAACCCCCAATCCTGCAAACTTGTGCCCAGGATTCGCAGTTCTGCCCCCCATAAAATTCATGCACTCGCATGAATTCCCAGGGACTCTGTCTGTGGCTCCCAGGGGTCACGGTGAACGCAGGTGCTTAATGGATAACCCCTTTATTCAGGGACTAGTTCCAAGCAAAAGTACATAATAAGACCTGCACTGCTGCAGCCCATTTCCAGACTTTCTGTCTCCAAAATTAATCTTCTTAAAGACACAGCTCCCAAGATCCTGTCTTCCTTTCCCAACCAAAACATGGAAGTATCATTTCTGTAGCATGCAACCTCGGATGCTCACAGCCAAGCAATTCACAACATTTGAATAACTTCTGAAGACCTCACTGCTGTAACTTGTAAGTCACTACAGCATCAGCAGATCAGTTCTTACTGGGAATAAGAATCCATTTTTTCCTGGCAACATTATGTCCCTGTGTTTGGTTGCCTAACTTGCCATTTCTGCTGGCAAATCAGGCTGCCCAAAGCACAAAGACAAGCCTGGTGTCCATTATCTTCTGTCCTCCTGGTTGCTGGACATGGTGCTGCCTATTCCTATTCCAAGTACGCCTGGTCAGACATACCCTGTACTCATGGGATTGTGAAGCAACTTTTTGTTACATAACTGTTGTTTCTGGCTTCTGATTTTCAATGTATGTGTGAATTCTTTTTGTGTTCAGGAAGTGGTCATAACCCCTGGGACCGCAATCATGCTTCTGTTTTGTGTTTAGCTTTGTCTCTGTGCACTTCTGCAAACCCTTCGTTCCTTGGGCTACAGCGCCTATCATCCCAAGCAGCCTCCTGCTTCATTTTCTGCAGAACTAGGTATCCGCAGGTGGCTGGCCTGGACCTTTCATAGCTGGACCTTTCATAGCTGCCATCCTTGTAAATTAATGCTATCAAGTATGGGGCTGATTCTGCTTTCCTTTTCAGTAAATATTATTTTAAGTCCATTTTTTACCTATTTGTTGAATAAGGTCTAGTGGGGACTGGATGCTACATACGCAGACATGGGCACTTCTGTGAACTGCCAAACCCCTGCCCGCTGCCTGTCATGACCATCTTCTCTACAAGTGTAATTCTGATGCAAAGGACCCATCTATTTAACAAGTAAGGCTGTTTCACAGATGTGAGAATAACATACAGTCCTCTGTTGTCAACCTAATCCAACCCATCACTCTAAAAGGTCTGTTTTTCTTATGCTACAAATGTGAAGTCCTGGAGTTGGCCTGTACTTTGGCTATGCCCAAAAATCGTTAGAATCTGGATAAAACTACCTTTAAGGTCCCATCCTGAGTAGCTGCTCTGGAAGTCAGACTTTGCATTTTATCTGAAAGATAACAGTTCATTTGCTTTTCTTATAAATCAAACTGAGAGGAGAAAAAAAAAAAAAAAAAAAAAAGGCCCATCTCCAGGCTCAGCTACACTAAAGTTTTGTCCATCTGCCATCAGCTCTCACCCAGCTTCACAGTCAATTTGAAAATCACATTTCTATCTATGAAGTAGTAATCTGTGTAATCTCAGCAAGACCCATGTCTGCCAGCTCTCTCTTTACAGTTGCAATTAGTGGTTTATGGATGGTTTCAGCTAACATGGGCCAAAATAAAGACATAGAACTTTTTTTTATTTTTTTTTTTTTTTTTACCTGCAGATTATGATGGAAGTTCCCTTCTGAGCCCCTAGAAATGGTCTAGCCGTTCACACTGGAAAGATTTATGGGTTTCCAACTCCTGGCTCTCTGCCATGTCCCTTTGTCCGAAATTTAGCCCTCCTCGTTACACAGTCAGGAGGAGGCAGTATTTGCAAACTCTTCAGGTGTTTCAGTTCACAGTCTGCCAGCTTAATCCTAAATCAAGTGCAGTCTGAGTTAACACACTGAGTTCTGAGCTCTGATCGCTAGCACAGCTCATTCTTCCTTCTGCTAAGTTCAAAACAGAATTCAAATATTCAATCCGTATTGAAAGACCTCTTCTTTCTTACTACAGCTATCTGGTACTTCAGTCCATTTTTCCTTCTATTCACACCATGAAACTCAGAGCAGGGATGTAGTAACATCTCTTTGAACCTCTATCCCAAAATGGGGGATAGGGTGTTTGACTGGCCCTTGGAAGATGGAGATTCCTTGTCTCCCATTTTCTTTTTCCTCTACCCTTTCCATGAGGGCACAATGGAGACTAGGTCAAGAGCCCAGCATATTTTATGACACGAAGCATTGCTCCTTTGCATGATGCAAGCCAAACTCTCATTAACTCATTAGTTTGCATGCTTCTTTTGTGGAAATAAATTGATTATCGTAAATCTGATAGTTCAACTGTTTTTCTTGCTCTCTGCATAACTTTTCTTTTATTGGTAACAGAGTCCACAGCAACACAGGGACTTTCACGTAAGTGCCAAGGATGGCATTTGGAAATACTCTCCTTGCATTCTAGTTGACAGTCCTTATTTTTTGCTGCAGCAACATTTGATGTTCCCATGAAAACTCTGCCTGAGCTTATAGTCTCATTATCATTCTGCTAGTTACTGCTTAGACAAAAATTCTGCTAAGCCTTTGCAAAACCAGTCCATGGGTACACTGACTGCGTGTTTCCCATGCCCTGGGCATTGGTCTGGATGATGGGGATTGCCACAATAGCAACCCCCTCAGCTCTCTTCTCTGTAGCAACTCTTGTTGTTGACCGTGGCTTTGGTGCAAGAGGTTATCTTGGTTATCTCCAGGAGCTTCATTCTAAGCCAGTGACTTCCATACCTGGAAAAAGCTGTCGGCCTTATCAAGGGTTAATACTGGCTTTCCCAGTGACTCAGAAACTTTTGGCTCTGTATTCAAGTCCACAAACCTTATCACAAACTTTATCTCTTATTAGATAATCTGTTGACCACCCCCGCAGGGTCATCCTTCAAGAAAACCCAACTTCCATTTATGCCACTCATGTGAAATATTTTTAGGTGCAGGTCCTTCATCTTCTGCATGAGGGTCTAAGAATTAACTCTGTGTGAGTTCTCTGGGAAGGACTGAGCCCACCCAGTGCCTCAGAGGCAGCTGCCATAAATGACACTGTCCTTGTTCAGGCACCACCACGTGCAGACACCAAGCCCAGCTCCGCTTCGCTCCCTTCGCCTTCCCTCTCGCACTTCTAGAGTGTCACAGCTCTGATATTGTTTCTAATCTCTTTGCTCTTCAGTTCCAGTCACTTCATCTGATTTCTGTTTGCCCCACGTGGTCAGTGTTACCAGAGATGGAAACACCTGGTCACCGCGCTGTGGCTGGACACATTCCAACGCCTTTAGCGTATGGCACGTGAGACGTCCACAGCGCCCAAGGCGCTGCGGGTGACCGTCTCTCCACCCTGCAGGCCTGTGGGTCCCCCCACAACTGCCCTTCTCAAGGAGCTGCGCGGGCTGCACCTCCACTTCCCACAGGGTTCCCCGAAGAGCAGCCGGCGGGATCAGCCTCCTGGGGCCTCGATCGAGGCCGCGGGCTGTGCTCTCCCGCCATGGAGGCCATCAGGAAGCCTCTCTGGGTTGGGTCTCTGGAAAAACTGTCCTGCTGAACCTGTTCCAATTTGTATAAGATTCTTCAATATTCATCAGGGCCGGGAGCCCACTGAGCTGGGTCGACAAGGTGAATGCATTAACCGCCTGTTTACTCCGCCAGTCTCGCTCCGCCTCCAGCACAGAGTCTATTTGCCTGGTTTAGGCAAAAATGAGCAGCTTCCGCAGCAGAGAGGAGCCCGGGGCTCTGTGCTCTGAGGTGGCCCGGCTGCTCCACTGTGTGAAGGACACCCCACCGAGCCAAGCGGTGGGCGTCCATTCCGCAGCACCGCGCCGGCCAAGCAGCCACCGGGAGAGATCCCGGTCCAGGTCCAGCCCTGGGGCAGGTGGACGGACATCGTGGCCTTCTGGGTCCCTCCTGCGCAGCTCTCTGTGGTTCAGGAGACACAGGACCAATCCAGGCGGGCTGTGGTGCAGGGCTTGTACATCAGGAGGGCGGTGCAGGGGTGGATCTTCAGACGAGGAGACACCTCCGTCTGACTCGGAGTAAAGAACTGGATTTCCCACAGAAATGAGGCTGAACTCCTCTGGCCTTCTCAGCATTTTCAGATGTCTTCTAAATTTATTTTTTGGTGTTGTTTATTTTATTTTATTTTATTTTATTTTATTTTATTTTATTTTATTTTATTTTATTTTATTTTATTTTATTTTTTCCTCAGTCAATAACATGTTTGCTAAAAAATCGCACTCTTCTACAGATGGGGAACTCTTTTGCGTCTTCAGGTATTCAATGTGTATGCACAAACCCCAGAGGTTTCAGCTTTTGGAATTTTGAAAGCACCGAAACCTTCTGATCCATTAATTGATAAAGAAAACATTCTATCTTTGTGCTTCTTGAGCAATGTTTTGCAAACAGTCTTTAACTCCAAAACAGAGGAAATAAAAGGAGTAAGAAAGGACAAAGAACCCAGAAGGTATCATCATATCATCTCACCAACCCTATCCTCACTGAATTCTTTGTTTCGGTTTGATTCAAACTTTTTTTTTTTTTTTTTAAATGACAAAACCCAATTCAAATGACCCGCTATTCCTTTAGCTCCGTGCTTCTTTTCAGTGAACTTCCTCAATAAGGTCTGGCACATCCCACTTGGATGTATCCTACTTCCCTACTTTTGACTAGAAATTTGGCAGCCTAAATCATGCCTGGAATCTCCTTGGAGTTCAGTATTGAGTGTGGTAGAGCCAAACCCAATCCCTTTCTGTTGATTTAGTCCAGAATTTCTACCAAACACAGACTCCAAGTTTTAACTATAAAACTTTTTGAGCAAAAAATCTCCTTTCACTGTGTAGTTGCACAGTGCCCAAATGATGGGCTCAGGCAAAAATAAAAATAACTGTTGTGATTATTGCTCCTTGCTCAGGTTACGTTGATCAGAGCAGGGCAGAAAAGCTGACTGTTGTGGTGAAGATAGTTATTACAGGAAAAACAGAGCTAATTTCCTCTAAAACACCTGTGTGTTGAGGTGCTCTTCTCCATTGATTTCAAGGTTATCAAAAATGGTCACCCTCACAGCAGAGATGTCCCATACATGACATTAATGGCAGGAAAACATAAAGCCAAAGGAAATTCTTGGCACAGTATGTAATTTGTGTGTGGAAACTAGTTTCAAAAAGGATCGGAAAGTTAAATAATATTGCTGGGCTGAAAAAGATGTCAAATAATTTTATAGCCAAAATAATATTTTTATACGATAAATTATGCATAAGACAAGAGTAATAAAATGTCATACTCCAGGGTATAAAACAATCCCTATAAAGGTCAGGAAGCACTTTTAACATACATGCCCATCACTGCTCTTTAGTCCAGATGCATTTTAATTTATTTGGATTTTGTGTCCTTGATTGGACACAATACTCTGCATGTTTGAAATTCCTCATGGCCAAACACCTTGTCTGCTGAACTGGAGAGAAATCTTCAACTCTCCCAGATTACTGCTGCATTCCTTGAAGCACAAGACTGTACTAATTTTGTTATGTATATCACTCATATCCCGTTCTTGCAAGATGCCCATTCTTTGTGGCATCTTGCCCTCTGATTTGCGCTTCTACAATTTTGCTGTTACAATATTGTCTCTAATTACAAGATTAGCTTTTCCAACGAACCTGTCCACCTTATGCACGCTGACTGCTTCCTCCAACACGGCGTTTAGCAGGTTGGCGCTCCAATGTGCAAGGCCACGCAGTAGGCACCATGTGTTTAGGTTTCAAATCATCCTAGATCACCTATATTTCTGTGTTCTGAAACCAACAGAAGAGTAGAGATAAATAAGATAAACTTATCTTTTCCTGGTTTTCCACTTATCCCATGTCAGCTATTAAAACTTCCCCAGCTTTGCTCTTAGCAGGGCAGTGGGGCCACAACAGCTCCTGGTTGCCCTTTCTGGAGCTTCTGTTCTTTGTGATCCTGGAGCAGTTCTTGACAAACAACCGCACTTCTCTGTCCCCCAGCTTCATCACACCCAGTCACCACAGTCACATCCAACAC
Organism: Nothocercus julius; assembly: GCA_013398735.1. NCBI lineage: Eukaryota > Metazoa > Chordata > Aves > Tinamiformes > Tinamidae > Nothocercus > Nothocercus julius. The sequence continues at coordinate 907,759 of VZSV01000087.1, forward strand.
ATCCGTCTGTAACAAACGTTTTGGCCCATTCTTCAGGTCAGCTCCACGCACCATGGCCCAAGCCCACATCTTCGCCCTGCTCATTTGTAGTTGACTTCCACACCCTCCCCTACAAGAAGGCACCCAGTCACTTGCCTTGAAATTTAGGGCAGTTTACTGACCTGGTTTGAGTTTGGGAGCTCTGAAATACACTTATGAAATAAAAGACTAAACATCATTACAATGGCTTTCAGTAACACTCACAGCGTGCTGAAATGCTGAGGTGAACTTTGCTCACGAGCTTTGTAAAATCACGTTCTAGGAGAGAGCAAACATGGAAGAACTCAAGCTGAGTAAGCTAATTCACATTAGAAAAGTGTTAAAACAGGATAACTGTTATCTACATATTACGAAAGCAACTGAGGACTATGTAAAGTACAGGATTTTGCATGCCTGGAGACTGCCTGGAAGAGTTTATAACCTGAAATATCACACGACCTTCTGTAGCTAGCACGAGGCCGTTACAGTAAGTCCCGTCCCGTGCCGCCTGCCTGCTGCAGGGCAGCGGAGCCGCCGGGAACTTTGCCGGGAAGCAGCACAGTGAGGCAGGTGGGCCTCGGGCAGGTACCACATACAAAGGTTCAAGGTGGGGTGGTAGCTACAACTGAGGGTGCCAACCCCCCACGGGGTTGCTTGAAAGCTTCTAAGAGCATCCAGCAGAGAGGGAGTCGAGGTAAGGGGTTGGGGATGTCACTTGCCCACAACACGATGCTTCACATCCCCTTTTCTGGCTTCAGCAGCCAATCCAGTTCTCTGTGGCACAACCCAGGCTTTGCTTTCCGGGCCTCTTTGGCCTTGCAATAGAGACGTAAGCCTGAGCTCTCTGCAGGTGAAACGGCTTCTCAAGGCTCCATCTCAGCCCCTCTCGGCCAGGGCACCCTCTCCCTCCAAGGACCTGCTAGAGCCAGGAGCTGAGCCGGATCCGGCCCGCACAGCCCTACGTGGCTCCTCTCTCCCTTGGGAGAAGCTCAGGACACCCTGGGCATTTGGGGTTCGATGTTTGCCCTCTGCTGCGGCCCCACCGAGCACCAGCAGCCAGACCTTCTCAGGCTTATCTACTCCATCAAGCAAATTATTCATTTACAAGCTAGTAATTAATAAGTCATTAATTAAAAATGATTCAGGCCTGAGATACAGGGTTCAACCAAAAATCTTCACTTGTTGCCATAGCCAGTATTAACCAAATATTAAGCTGTTCTTTTCAAACAATTCTGCACCTTTATTTCATATGGTTTTAATCTGATGCCTATTTGTGCTGTTTTTTATAGCACTGGGATGGAGGATTGGGTTGGAGATCCTTATAAAGTCAGGGTATGACCCACCTATAGCTCCTCCCATATCCACTGCCATCTCAAGCAGCAGCTAGGTTGGTTTGAAATAATTTAACGTCTTTTTTTTTTTTTTCTTAAATCACATTATTCAAAATTTTTTCTCATCAACTGCGATGGCTTCAGGTCCTTTTTCTGTGTTTGCCCTCCTGAGATGTTACTTGTCTCATCCGTGTCCTGGAAACCCATTGCTTGTTGCCCAGTTTTTCAGACAGCTCCTTTCACCCCAGCACCTGCCAGGGCTCCTCCTCTGGGCTCTCTCTGCTCCCTGCCACGCCACAGCTGCGCTGTTCCTCGCTTGCCCCAGTCTTCAGGGATGCTCAAAACTCTCTCCACCTCTTCCAGAGCAAAGACAGCCCCATCTCCCTTTCCCCACCACTCCTTGGGCAAGCAGTAGGATTCCAGCTGCAGGCTGAAGGAAAACCAAACTCCCATCCCAAGCTGGGTGATCACGTTGCCTCCCAGCACTGGGGCAGGAAATCCCAGCTAAACACGAGGGCGGGTTGCCCACCCCGGCCGCCGATCGCGGCCCGGCTCCCAGGACCCCGGTTAACTCGCCGCAGACTCGCGCCGCGCTCGGTACTCATCCCCTCACCCCGTGCCCCAGGGGCTGCCAAGGTCAATCGGAGGGCCCCTCTCCTCCCCTGAAAGCCGAGGCCGAGCAAAGGGAGCCTCACACGCCGGGGCTCCACGTGTTCCTCTGTTCCTCCTTCTCAGAAGCTGAATTAAAACATGGGGTTTAAAATGAGCCAATTTCGCTTTAAAGGCTCCAAGGCCCTGTGAGTGCATCACTCCCCTTGCAAATTGTCGCAGTGTGTAGTTACTCTCACCGCGAGGGAGCTGCAGCTTATTTCAAGGTTGAATTTGTCCATCTTCCCGTCCCTGGGTCATTTATGTCTCTGGAAATAGGCTGGGGACAGCGCAGTCTATTACAGCCAAACTGTCACTGTCTTCAGTCAGATCTAGTCAGGAGGCTGGTTTCTAACTGCAGTGCTGCTATATCCCCTCCTTTAGTCTTTTTTTTTTTGAGCATTACGGAAGGCATGTATTTATTTTCAAGCTTTTCTTTGCAATTACAAGGGATAGAAATATACTTTTCTAATGCTGAGAACTGAGACTCTTGCATGACTCTGCAACCAGTGACTTTAAAAATTGTTTTAACTAAATCACTGCCCAGAAATAATCAAAGGCTCATGAAGATAATGTCCATGGAAAGCATTGAAACTCAGCACAGAACATGAGTCCTAAAGTACCTAAAATTATCTTGCGTTATCTTTTGAAAACATGTCTCCACCCTCCATTCAGAATGACAACTTTTGGCGACAACAGGAAAACAGGAGTGACAGATGGCAACAAAATCTGGTACACAAACATGGCAGTAGGCAATATAACGAACATCTCACCCAGTCCTTCACTTCTGCTAATCGCTGCTTTTGAACAACCCGACCTGTGCCGGCGGGCGGCCGTGGCTCTGACGTGTCCATGCAAGTCCCAGAGGGCCCCCAACCCAAAGCCAGGTAAGACCCTCACCAGGCCACTCGTGGCGAATGAAATTAAAATATCGCTAAGTCATCTCCTGAAGAATCCTTCTGTCTCCTAAAAAGTGCATCAAACTCTCCTCCTGCAGAATTAGAGCTAAACTCCACACCTGTGAGGTAAGGACAGACCAATTTTCGAGCTAGCCCCTTGCCACCAGACTCAGATGAACCAACAGTAATTTGCAGGCCAAGGGGAGAATTAGCATCCTTGCAGGAAACACATACTGTGGTAGCAAAACATGCAAAAAGTTTCTTTTAAAAATTCTTTCTTTTCAGACTAAAATCTCTGCTAAAAATTTAGTCCTCGTGGGAAAGTGTTCACCATTTCATTCAGAGTCACCTATCTCATGCTGACATTCTCAGTGAAGGTACTACATCACCCACAAAATGCTTTTTAGTTCCTATAAAATGTATTTATTTGCTATAAACATTTCCTATAAAAAATTTCCAACCACTTCATGTAATGAACAGTATCTTTGTCAATTATTTTGAAAATATGCTTTTATCTCCAACAGAGACCGTTCCTCCCATTCCTTCACTTCCCCGGCAGTGCTTGCTCCTTTGCCTGCTGATGGTCATCTTAAAGGCATCTCAGAGGTTAATGGCAATGACATTTATTGTCCTGTAGGGATAAAAGCAGTTTTGCCCCAAATAAATTGCCTTCATTTTCAGGAAGAAGACACAATCTTGGGCAAGTGCCCTCAGAGTTAGCCAAGATGTGTAACCACACAAAACTGCGTATATCCGCAATCATAAATGAGGCTAACGCTCCACTATGAAGATTTCCAGACACTTACCTTTATAAGGCCCAGTGTTTATTTGCTTATAACACTGTCAAACATTAACTGCTTGAGATGAAATGTTATCTCCTGGGGCCAGCATCACAATGAAAGCTCACAAGAAAAAAAAATCAGTCAAAAGATTTCAATTGTTTTGAGAAAAAAAAAAAAAATATATATATATATATACACACACGTATAAATGTATATATATGTCCTTGGTAGAGTTCCAGTAACTATGTCTGTAAATTGTACTCCTAGCCCCAGAAGGTGGAGCTGGAGATGGTCTTTGAATGGTGCCTACTGCATTCATGAAAAGTCACCCAGATTTGTGTGAACCGGGGAGAACACCCAGCAGTATTTCCCCTCGTGGGCAAATCCGTGCAGCACTTGCCTTCCTTGTCTGTCCCCACGTGCTGCGGGTGTCCCCACGTGCTGGGGGGGTGGCCGACTGCAGACCCGGACTCCGCGTTTGTTGGGACCACGCGGGCAGGTCTGAGCTAACGCTCAACAGCCACAGGGTGGCAAAACGTCAAGGCTGTAGGAAGGGTCGTTTGGTGCCCTGTGACTCTTGTGTCAGGAGAAATAAGACTCATTCCCCATCCACCTTTATCGCTCCCCTATCTTTCTGTGTCATCTCCTGCCATGGATGAAGGATCCCAGCCTGTTTAGTTGTTCCTGGTGGAGAAGACATTCAACATCTTTGATTAGCCTTGTCACCCATTCTACCTCTTCCATCTCTACTTCACAAAGAATTTATTTCGGGGGCCCTGAACTGTGCAGAAGCAGTCGAAGCACCAGCCCAGCACGGCCGGGCCCCGCGGCAGGACAAGCTGGCCCTGAAGGAAGCCACGCTCGGCACGAGGCTCCCGTGGCCAAAGAGCTCCCCGCGGCCGTGCCCGGGGCCTCCAGCCCTTCACCGCTCTGTTGCAAATCACGTGGGCACAAACTGACCGTCAGGGCCGCTGGACTGAATACGGGGCCTGTCACTCCACAGCTCCGTAACGTCTGCTACAACTCAAAAGATTTGCGAAACCTCAGGGTTTTTTATTGGAGTTTTTTTTCCCTGAGGCTTTGCGCATCAGGGGCTTCCCCTTCCAGCCGTGCTTGCCGCCCGGCGCTGCCAAGTTTCAGGGCTTAGAAACCAGATGGGACGTTGCTCCGCTCGCGCAGGATGTGGTGGACGGGCTGGCAAGGCGTCTGGCAGGAAGGGCTCTGGCCTGGGTCTGCGGGAGAAGGTGGGAGCTGCTGCTCCCGCTTTTGTAAGGGCAAAGGGAGAAGCTCTGGCTGCTGAGAGCACGAACTGCCCGAAAGGGGGGACGCCGGCTCACAAGGACGCCGAGGTGGCGGCGCGTGAGCGGGAGGAGCGGAGGCGCCGAGGGGCAGAGCAGCCTGAGCCCCCTGGCCGCGCTGAGCTCGGCCGGGATCCGCGCCACGTCCTGCCCGCTCGCTGGACACGCTCAAAGTTCAGCGCGCTATAAATACCCCGGCCAGGGAGTGCCGGCGGCAGCCCGGGCGGGGGCATAGCGCCCACGCTGCTAAAACGGAGCGGGGTTTCGTTGCCATTAACCCTAGGGGTGCCCCGGACTGCTAAACGTGGCGCACAAACGAGGCATCGCCTGCTTGGAAGACGTTCCCGAAGCCGGAAGGGTGCAGCAAGAGTCTTCTCCGGGCCGTGCCCTGCGGGGAGCGAACGGGGGCTCCGCGCGTGACAGGACTCGGCACCCGGGAGTGGAGGGGCCTGGAGCCGGAGAGGTGGGGACAGAGCAGCGAAACCCCCTGCAAGAAACAGAAACGAGTTGAAGTAGCCCAAGGGGCGCTTTGGCTCCCTTCCCACGGGCCACTGTGTGTCCGCGACTGCCGATCCCCTGCGCCGGGGCTCCTTTCTACACCCTGTCCCCTTGTTCTGGGGAATGACGCCGCGAGCACCAACTCACCAGCGCCGCGGAGGCTGTGGGAGCCGAGCGCAGGGCACAGGCGGACGCCTCCACTGGGGCGCCAAGGGAGCCGTGGCACCTTCCTGCTTCGTTTTCCCCGGCAAAGGCGGGAGAGGGAACGCGTGGCCGAGGCTGCCCCGGCCGCCTGCCGAGAGCCTCCTCCTCCTCTTCGGCTGCCCGGAGCAGAAGCTAAGGGAAGGAGAGGGACGTCGCTTGGCGTGTGCAGGAGCTGCGCAGGGGCCGGCCTGCCCAGGGCCTCCGCCTCCCCTTGCTTCCCGCTGGCTCCTCTGTCCCCAGCCCAGGCCTGTCCCCCAGCCACCCTGCCGTGGATCCCTGCAGCCGCGAGGGGCTCCTGCTCTTCCCACGAGCAAAATCGCTCCGGGGTTCCTTTGCTTTCCTGCAAATACCTTGAAACAGCAGATAACCTGAAGCACCTTCCAGGAAAGCACCTTAGTTCCTGCAAACACCTCGAGGGAGAGAGCGTGTCCGGGGGTGACTCCTCACAGCCGGCGTAAAAGCCACAGTGGTAATTCAATAGGGCCGCTGGCGCCGGACCAGGCGGATGGAGGTGAAGAGGGAGCAGGTGGAGGGGACCCTGGGACAAGGCGTCATCGGAGCCCCCGCGGGAACGACGCGCCTCTGCCACGGAGCCAGTTGGCAAGAGGGAAAGGAGGGGAGAAGCTGCTCCGCAGGGCTCTGCTGCCGCTGGGGCCACGCGGGCCTGCGGCTGCGCCCACGCGACCCCCGTCCTCGCCGGCTGCGCGGCTCTCCCGAGCCGAGGCCTCGGTTCCTTCCCGGCCTGGAGCAACGTTTTGGCTCAACGCGCTCCCCAAGCAGGGACAGCTGGGTGCCCAGCAGCAGCCCTGCTCTGACGGAGAGCAGGGAGGGGGTGCAGAGCGGGGCCCCCGCGCGTCACCCTGCGGCTGCCAAGGGGCTGCTGGGGCAGGAGAGCCGAGCTCGGCGCCGCCGGGCCCGGCCACGGCTGCTCTGCCCGTCCCAGCAGCGGCGGCTGCGCACGGGGATCTCCAGGTCTGGCGGCCCCGGCTTTCCGGGACCGTCACCGGGTGTTAAAAACAGGTAACTCCGTATGCAGAACGCGGCTCTCGCCAAGGCCTCCTGCGCTCCAATCCACACCGAGCTTAACACGGTTGCTCGTCTTATAGCTTCAGCTACAAAGCATATGCAGGACAGATGGATATGAGCTTTGGAAGGTAATTAAGGATGTTAATGAAGTTTATTTGCATCCAGTTCTTAAATTCCCATAAAGTCAGCAGAGCTGCGAAATGAGAATTGCTTCCTGACACCACAAAGCGACAACATTTCGTTACCAGAAGCAAAACACAAGGGAGAAGGGAAACCTGTGAAGCCGCACGGCCCCGGTGGCCTCGCGCGCCCGAGCGGGGCCTTGGGCAGCTCCAGGCTCCCCCGCGCGGGGCGGCCCCGTGGCCGAACGGGGGTTAAGTGGCCATCTTAACATAAATTGCTCCTGCGCCTTCGGCTGGACTGAAATGTTATGGATGTAGGGAGAACGGCAGGGGATGGGGGCGGGAAATTCTTCAGGGAAAGGAGATTTCACCTGAGAGATGGAGAAAAATCTTTTTCGGCACAGTGGAAATTAAACCCGAGCCTTGGTGCCCGGAGTCCAGAGGCGCAGAGGGCCCCGGCCGACACCTCGAGGCGGCCGCGTGCTGCTCTCCGAGTTCCCCGCAGGACCAGGAGCCCAAGGGCCGCTGGCTCCCACCCTCGGATGCCTCCAGGAAGAGACCGTGGGCTCCTCGGGAGCAGCCCGAGGTTGTGAGCAACCAGCGCAGCGCTGCGGGAAGGGGGTTCCTAACCCGCCGGCTCCTCGCGCTCCCCTGGGGCTCCTAACCCGCCGGCTCCTCGCGCTCCCCTGGGGCTGCCCGCGCGCGGCTCCGCGGAGGGGCTGGGTGCCCACGCGCAGGCGCCGC
>VZSV01000087.1:918815-937138 GCA_013398735.1 Nothocercus julius
GCGCCGCCTCCTCGCCCGGCTCCCGCAGCCGGGCCTGGCTCCCTTCCCGCCTCCCGCCCAACGCGGCGCCTTCCTCACTGCTATCCCGGCCTTCTCCTTCTCCTAGCGCAGCCGGACTGCAAGGAGACGGCGGCGCCGGAGGGAGCGCCCAGGCCTCACCTACCACGTGTACAGCAACTCCTTATGGTGACTTCACAACGCTGATCCAAGGGAAGAGGAGCTTTTCAGATAAACCCAGTACTACCTAATTAAAAGAATATCATACCAGCCCTGTAGGAGTTAACGACTTTCCTGAGAGCGCAAGGGAGGCGGTGCCATTTCTATATGTTCCTTGTTGATTCAGTGAGCGTGGCCAAGGTCCGGATCGTCTTTGGGTACTATAACTAAATATGAGGCGTCCACAATTTCACGTGTAAATTCCCAAGCGTTCAGCACAAACTGCCGCTTGTCTCTGAACAGATGCCAGCACGAGTTAAGGCTCTTGGCTTTGAAGAGTTTATTACTGTGGAAGTCCAAAGCGGCCCCTGCGCTGGGGTGCCAGGCCTGGCTCAGCACAGCGGTACTGACAGGGCCTCAGAAAACCAGAAGCTGCAATTGAGGCGGTGAAATTCAGGGAAGGTTAGCCTGGCAACTGCACACGCAGGACACACAAAGACAGCTGAGGGTGCTGGGGGTGGCACGGCCGCCCTAGTACCCGCGCGGTGCCTGAACCCATTTCGGACGGCACAGAACTGCCCACCCAGCGCTGCGGGACGAGCGCCTCCCTCGGACGGGCTGCAGGAGCAGCCCCCGCAGCCGCGCACGTCACCTCACGCGCAGGACTCAAGCGCAATCAAAGGCAAAGCTTCAAGGATGTTCAGAAGTTTCAAAGGGACAACCACCGCCCCGTGCCCAGGGACCGGCACGCGTGCACACAAATACACGGGCAGCTCTTTCTCTAGCCTTTTTTCCCCTGGGCTTCTCTCCTTCTCAAAGATTTGAAAGAGCCTGTCTCTGAATTGCCAACTAATATTTAGCCAATCTATCACCTCAGGAATGAGTGCCCATACTGATAACTGCGGGAACAAGCAAAGAACTTCAGTGTGGTTGCTTCGAGGTCTTCTGAACTACGATTCTCAAAATGCCCAGATTACGGATACGCACAAGGCAAAGCTCCGACGACGGTCACTTGCTGCATACTCAGCTCTGACTTTCACTGCATGTAATTGCTAACGTTAGCTATAAATGACAAACCAATTAGGGCAGCACTGATTGAAGAGCGAAAAATCATAATTTTAATAACTGTCCCTGCACTATTACCCTTTTGCAGCTCTTCAGATTCAGTGAACATTGTGACTTCCGGAGATTAAAACGTGTGTTGCTATAGCGAGTCAAAATACTGTGAAAGAACTAAATAAAACATATACAAAAGATGAGCGAAGGCTAAAATGCAAAAGCAGAGACAGCAGCCTGAACATCCCTCTGACGGTAACAGACGACGGCCTCCTTCACAAGGCTCCGCGGCCTGGGGACACGCAAGGGAAGCGGCCACCGAGAGGCCGGTTCAGCGTACGGAGCCTGGGCCGCCTCGTGCCACCACGCGTGCGCCGGGGGAGGCGGCTCCACGAGGCAAACGAGCGGCCGGGAGCTGCGCTGAGGACCCGGGGAGAAAGCTCTGAGGCTCCCCCAGCGCTCGGCTTCCTCCAGAAGCAGCCCCTTCCTCCAAGGCTACTGCCGCTCGCCAACAGAAGCGGCGACGTCTGTCTGCACGTCCTGCGGCCGCTTAACTCAGCAGAAGATTGAATAGGGTAAAGACTTAAAAATGTTTTTTTTATGGAAAACTTCCATTATTTTTTCTACTTGTTTCTCTCTTTGTACACAGTGCACCTTCAACCTCATCACCACAACCCCGCTGGCTGCTAGAACACATTTCGCGCCTATTTCAGTTTCCGCTTGAGCCTCTCCAGAGTCTGACATGTGATTTTAAACAAACTCTAATAGGATGAAGATGATAAGTGCCTGATGTCTGATTTCCACGGACAAAATAATCCTTCTTACTGCTCGGAGTACCGAGTTCAGAGGGTAGGATTAAAGCATACTTGATATATACACATATATACATATGCATATATATGTCCACTTTAAGGCTCCCTCATCCTACCACAGAAAATGGTGAATTCTTAAGCCTTTTGGGAAACAGACACTTGGGTTCATACCAGAAAAGCTACCAAACATGGAAATTAAAGACTATTCTTCAAAACAACCTGCCTTCATTGCTTGGTCACCTTCTCTTTTTGCTCAGTGATTTCACTGAATTCAGTGCCTTGCGTGGTATTATATATTTTGCCACCAAATCAGCAGGTTTTTTGTTACTTTCAAGAAGGATATTAAGTCTCAGGGGACAATGCAATGAGAGCTTTGGACATGGAAATGTCTGAATTTTCAGAAGGATAGTTCAAAATCCGTTGATTCGATTTTTAACTACATCATGTATCTATTAGTGCAGTACAGTTTCTTCACGCCTCATTTCCTGACCTGGAAGTATGCTAGTGTAGAGCGTATTTCTTGGGCTCCGTATGCTTGCACAGTGAGGAAACAAAACATATCATTACACCATATCCCACACTGGTCACACCATATTTTTGCAAGCAGGCCTTGGTATTCTGCCTCTCAAATTTCCTTTACCGTACATTTTAGCAGAAGATAGTCCATGATTTCACAGCTCAACACAAAATCTTCAACTCAACCCAAATACCTAGAGAACATCAGTTTGTTTGAAGGGATTAGTGTTTAATGGTTATAGTTTTCTACTCTTTTTTATTTTTTTATAGGACTTTGCAAAATTCTACATATTCTTATGAATGTTCTTAGTAACAACCAAGAGTAATTCATTTCCCCCCGCCCTGGAAACCCAAACAGTGACTGTTACAACCTACATAGAGATCTTTAAGAAGAGAAATATTCTTGGGATAAACAACTTTCCTGCACAATTTCTCTGAGCAATTCCAATGTTCCACATGCAGTTAGCTAAGTCTCAGAAAGCACCTGAGGCCCAGCCTGAATCTCCCTGGCTGCCTGGGCATCAAGGCTGCAGTAGACCACTGCTCTTTAGTAGCGCGGGTTTCTTACATCTTTAGCATCGACTGTTTTTCTTGCTGTTGGAAAATAAGAGTCTTTTCACAGCCAAACCACCCTGTGACATCTTCAGCAACTGAAAGGCTTATTGATCATGCATTTTAAAAGTTTTGTAACATTTCACTAAATACAATCTTTAACTTAGAAAAAGAACCACCTGCACATCAGCAGTTAGCTCTCCAGCACTAGGGATCCTACCTGTCCAACGATCACCGCATGGACAGTGCACTTGTATTTCTGAAGTTTTCCACTGTGGAAAGCAAGCAGAATTACTATTTGCTGTTTGACCACACTCCTTTTCAAACAACAACCATCCTCACAAAATAACTTTAAAGAAGCCTCAGCTCACCCTCAAACTTAACGTGAATGAAGGAATGAACGAAGCACATGCCTTCTGCAATCCTGCTTCCTTTCCACGAGCCATTTAAACCATGTGAAAGTGTTTTGATAGACAAGGACCCTTTTACACACTGCAGCTAGTGGTTTTACTTGATTTTATACACTCTGCTATTGTACACTTGCTACGATTCTTTTTTTGTGAGATGAAAATGTTATTTTTCACAGAATTCCTCAGTTTAACTCTTTGGAAGCGCCTGCTACTTCCTCCCTCTCTTCTGTTAAGCAGCATGGCAACAGCACTAGGAGAAAACTGCAGCTGTGACTGGGCACACGCAGCACAGCTAGAATACCAAAGCAAACACACTGTTCCTCTTGATATTAGGAAATACAGAGGCGAGCAGCAGTCCAAGCAGTTGAAATGAAGAGGAAAACACATGAAACCACAGCCTGGCAGCAACAGAATTCCAAAGTTGTTGTGAAAAGCAGGAGCTCTCATCTAGTAAAGGTGAGGAACAAGGAAACTAGAAACTCTCCCCACACTCAGAAAACACAAGGCCACAGCACAAAAGTGAGAAAACAGATACAATATTTAAATTTGGCAAAAATCCCTAAGCCACACAGAAAGCTGATCAGATTATAACCACCTTCAGGCATTCATAATCTTTCAGTGTTCTGCAACACTGGAAAATAAAAATCAGAAGTTAGTAACTGCTCACCTTCAACACTGATTTAATGATCTAAAACTTTCAAAATTCAAAAAGTTAGAATTCATCAATTTTGAAGTGCTAGTCCCCCCTAAAAGCTTGGCTCTTTAATCAATAATCAGCTCTCCTTTACCTAAAACTCACAGGCACACAGTTTTTTTTAATCGTGCCTTTCAATTTTCATCTGAAAGCCCCCCCTCCTTTTTTTTTTTTTTTTTTAAAATGTTTTGGACCTACAGTATAAGAGTTTTCAAACACTTTTTTCCCCCTGTAAAGTCCTTTGACTGATGCCAATTGGTGCTAACCTAACTCCAGGCAAAGTTTTATTGCTTACCTGTTGGAGAACCCATCCTGCCCACCCCTATGTTGTCACTTCTGCATTAGAGAAGAGCAGTGGGAAAGCTGTGAGCTGCAGCTCGCATCTTTACTGCTTTCTGTTCCGCTTAAAGAGCTTAGGACATTGCCAGTGTTAGGTTAAGCAAAAGGGAATAATTCTATATTTTGCACGGCAAAAAGTAACTCTGCTCTTATATCAAAAATAAACATCAAAAATCAAAAAATGGAAATAACATTTACTTTTTTTTAATGAAAAATCCACTCAGTTTTGCTGAAGCAGCTGCAAAGGGAAAAAAAAACAAAATGTGCTAGCGGCAGCTTAAGACAACATGACAGAAAATATTCAGCATATTCCTCATTAATCTAAGCTGTAGAACAACTTCTGCAAGCGTGACAGAAAGCAAAAACTGGGCTAGCAAATACTCAGCAGTCTCTGCCTGGATTATTTTGAAGTGCTTAGTATTAACACATCCTATAAACACACGTGCGCTGCAGCAATGCACTGGCTCTTCTTGCAGAATACACTGCTACTTATCTGCCCAACGCTTCAACTTTTACACTGAGCTCAAACAACTGGGCTGCACTAGCAGAACAAGCTCAAAACCTATTTTAATTCAATTAACTTTGATCACAGCCTCCTGCAAGTCAACATGTAACATGCCAGCCTTTGGCTCTGAGGCACACAGAGATGCCATTAAAAACGCCTACAGAGTAATTTTTGCAAGTATTGGGACATCTTTTGAGAGGTGCAAAAGGAAGATGTGAGGGTTCAGCTCCCACTGTTTTCCACCAGAAAATAGCCATCAACTCCCTCCTTGCACCTTTGAAAAATCTCACTACTTAAACTTGCCACTGAGAGCTCAGCTTCTGGATTCTGTATCTACACTGCATTAAAAGAAAAATACTCAAAGCTTTTGAAAGAAGAACCACAGTCTCTCCAGTTGAAGTTGTTAAATGTTTGCTGCTGTTCTGGTAGCAATAAACAAGCAGAGGTACAACCTGTTACTCAACTTTTCATGATTGTTTTCCAATTTTAAGGCAGAGTAACGTCATCTGCTGTCAGCTCCCTACATAGAACAAACTTGTTCCAAGAGCAGGCAACAGCCCATGATTTCCACATCCATTAAATATTGCTGTCCTCGGTCATTTTATTTGCTTAGGGCCAACAAAAAGGAAGCTCCAGGGCTTTCTGGTATTCTGACACTACCGGAAAACTAACCCCACTCCCCCAGCACCACCCCACCATCAGCATGGGGCTTGATGTGTTCTACAGGCCTAACAATGAGGACTTCGATTTATGCAGAGCATTAACGCAACTCAAGAAAGGCGCTCCCAGCGCCAGGCCCTACTCCAGGACCTGGACTACCCCGTTCCTTTTTAAGCTTAGTCTCAACGTGCAAACCTCTCACTGGATGCAGGACTGTTGCTGGTGGAGGTCTCGTTATTGTGCGGCATTTAACAGGAGAGAGAAGTGGGCACGTCTTGATTGAACTTTGCCAGGATCCACAGCCGATCAACGAGAGAAATGCTATTTTACCACTAGATATATGGTTGTCTCTATAAAATCAGGAAAAAATAAATGAAAGGTGAAAAGGTTTTAACAACTTTGAGATACCTAACACTAGCAGGCATGTAAACAATTCTAGACAACATTAACTCTTCTACTGTAAGAAAAGAAATACTGACATACACCGATGTAATTGAAACAAGAATCTTAAAATGGGTTTCAAGAATACATTCTTTGGATGCAAGAGGTATTTGCAGTCATAATACCTGAAAGTTGGAAGTGCAACCAATTAAGAATAGGGTGGTGAGGGGAAAGGGACTATTTAAAATCTACTGACAAGGAAGGCTGTTCTAGAACTGTGCATTAGGAAAAATATTATCCTGTTGCTTGTCAGGAGCAGCCCCAAAGCAGGTTTACAGCATCTGTGACTAAAGGGTACAAGGTCATGTACCCAGGATTTTGTGTGTGCTATGAGCAAGGTTCGTTTTAAACAGCTTTCATGGCAAACCTAATTTAAAGATGCATAAACAGCAGCTTTTCTGAGAACAGTGTTCAGAACCTCATTTAATGTAACTGAGATCCAAATATCTCATAGACTAACACTTGGCAAAGGCTTCAAGAGCTCTGTGCTCACCATGGAGTGTAGATGGATCTCACATAGCTGAATAGGAACTTCACAATGTATATATTTATTATTACTCAAACTCCACAAAATCACACCGGGAATAAAAAGAAGTATCAATATATTCTGCTTTCAGTTCAGCTGGAAAGAAATAATCAGAAGACATATCAATACGCAGACAATACAGCATTGCATTTCACCAGCTTTTCTCTGGCTAATGAACGTATTTGGGGCACAAAAATTCTTTCACCTGGCATCACGTGTGTTGGCTAAACTGCAATAGTTGAATAATCAATATTATCTGAAGCAGGGCATCAAATGCAAGTGGAAGAGGTGATGGAAGCATGCAAAGGGAGGACTGGTATAGTCTAAGGCCCAAATCCTGCAGCCACCTCCGTGCAAACGGCTTCCTGTGCTCATGCAGATCCTTGGTCACAGGGATCTGCACAAAGTCGCCTGTAGGGCTGGGCAGTTATTGTGCTTCTCAGCTCACAATAAAGGACTCTCTCCCTATTCCTGCTTTCAGCGGCACGCAGGGAACACGCTGTTCTCTTCCCTGCTGCAAAAGCACAGTGTAGGGGGCAAATCCTGAAAAATATTGTGCAGCACCATTAATTCAGTACAGAGGGAAGCTGGCATCCTCAATGGCATCTGGTGGCTTCGGAAGTTTCTCCAGCTTTGAAACAAATATTGCCTAGGTAACATCCTCACAGTGGTTGGTAGTTCAAAGAGGCTGAAACTCTACTGGACTTCTTATTACTCTTATTAAACCAATTAACAGCTCACCTTTTCTAATCCCTTCCACAAAACCCAAATAAAAATAAGACTTTAAATAAATAAATAAATAAAGGCATCCCCAAAACATTTATTTAGCTATTCTCACTCTCAGACCAGACCAGCTTTCCAGATACCAACTTCACCTACCTTTCAAATTCAGCTAGGGGGTGGAGCAAAATGAATCTTTTAGATGCTTAAGACCTGAATTTTAACACTCGTACGGTCACTTCTCTGCTTTTGGAACCCTGTCCTGAGAGTTGATGAAGCCCAAACCCTGATTCCATACCCACGTGTCAGTAACTCAATAGCTATATGGAAAACAAGTGTATCCAAAGCACACCATGGCACATTAAGTTTAAGGAAAGCATCAGTACAGGAGAATTAAACTACAGCAGTTGTTCAGCCAACTCTAACTAAATGTTAAGCCACTGCAGAACTCCTCCTTCTGCCCAACATGAAGGAAAATTGTCACCCCCTTGCCAAGACATTCCTTTGTGGTACGTTACTGGCACTTTATGTCAGTCTTGTATGGTAGATAACATGCACATTTGTCTGTATGTTTACATACAAAAGGTCTGATAACAGTAAAATACTGTTCAGATAGATATAAAAAACCCAAGGAGTTGCATTAGCCAAAAAAAGTGTTTTGTGAGAAAGAACAATAAAAATGATATAACCACAGCTTTTCTTTTCTTTAAAATCAGATAAATACCCAAAGCTATGATTTCACTTGGGGCCTCTGTACCTTGACAGGGAGTCCAATGGAGTATATCTGAAGGCACTTAATATCCTCTACTCAGCTGAAAGATGGTTGCACAGGGAGCTGGGGAGCTTGGGGTGGGATTTGGGGCATGGAGGAAAGAGATGGATGAAAACAAGCCCTGAAGAACTGTGATCCACACAGCATCAGGCACTGAAATGAAAACAAACGTACAACCCAGGTGTTGAGGTCTCTCCCCGAAAAGAAAACTGCCAATTGCAAATGTCTTTGTGTTTCTATTGACAGAGCACTTCATGCAACTCTGACAGTGCATCATACACTCTTAGAGATATTTAGCTTTGTCAGTTCATTGACCTCCTCAGTTCCTGCTTCCTCACAGTCAGTCTTCTCTACAGCTTTGCCAAACCTGCACTTCTCTTCCACCTTCAGCGCATCTTTCTGGAGCTTCTTGGAGGAAGGAAGGATGTCCTTAGTTTCTGAGTTATCTGTGCCATGGGCCGTCTTATCAGAATTCTGTACAGAAGGCACCAGGTTGGCAATCTCATCCGTCGGAGATCGCCCAATGCTGCCATCCACTTGAACCCGAATGTCTGGAGATATAGACAACTGGTGATGGGGCACAATCCCATTGTCCATGCATTTTGGGTAAAGGTAGGTCTTCATCTGACCTTTCCCCTTGACATTGACTGTCCCCCTGTAATCAAAGTCATACCCCATCTTGTTTAGGACGCGGTAGCTTTCCTCACTCACCTGTATACGACACTCTACGCCAGTGGTGTCCATTCTGCTAGCAATGTTCACAGTGTCACCCCAAATGTCATATAACAACTTGGTGGTGCCAATGACCCCAGCAGTAAGGGGCCCATGGTTAAAGCCAATCCTAAGTTTAAAATTAAACCACAGCATGTTGTTGTTGAAGTCATCCACCACTTGCATCATTTCTTTGGCAAATTCAAAAAGGGTCTGCAAATGTCCATGTGGATGGTTGTTGTCTTGACACTGTGAGGTGTTTAGTCCCGAAGCAGCCATGTAGGTAGCCCCAATAGTTTTGATTTTCTCAATGCTGCTGTAATGCTGTTTGCTGAGCAGCTCATCGAAATCTCCAATCAATTCGTTCAGGACTCTGTAGCACTCTTTGCCTCCTTCGTAGTTCTCTTCATAGAACTCACTGAAGTTCACAATACTAGCAAAGATCACCCCGCCACTATCGTGGTTTTTGGAATAGCTCTGGGAAACCTTCAACTGCTCGGCCACGTGATAGGGAATAATATTCCTCAGCAACCAGTCAGCTTGATCCCTCATGCTCTGAATTTTGGTGCGATGAAGATCAGCCTCCACATCTCCATGGTAGTGGAGGCGGTAACTGACTTCAAACTCTCGGTTCAGAAACCAAACCAGAAGAAGCAGAAGGAAGAAAACCAGTATCACTTCCTGACCAATGAGATCTGCAGGCCTCCTGGTGTCGCTTGGCACCAAGCTGTTGCATGGACTCTTTCTGGAGCTGGGAACAGAAGAAAGTGAAAGAAGAAAATACAGAGTTAGACCGCTGTAATTTCTACTCTGTAATAGTAAGTCCTTTGCTTAAAACAAGTGTAGGAAGTGTAACGTTCCATATTGAATTACAAAACATGCTCTGATAATTCTCTCTCCTGTTAAACATGCTGTAGAAGTAATTTTCATCTTAAGCAGCACGGATGTAGTTACTTCCAGGGCCAAAACACCCGTAACAAGTAGCTTTCTGCACTCTGAACAATCATAGCTTTCTGGAGAGTTGTGAAGACACAAATTCAGTCTGAGAAGGCACCATCTCTGCAGCCCAAGAAACCAAACCAAATCCAGACAGACTGATACACAGGGAATCTAAAGATTTCCAGAGTCACTTAACTGTAATCTTTTCAAAAGAAACCTATACCAAAGCATACAATTTGATATGGGCAGACACATGTTGAGTTAAGTCAAATGAAGAGGTGACTTGATAAATAAAAACGTCACACCACGTTTTCTCTGCAGAATACATCCAGTCTTAACTACACTCTTGCAAAGTAGAAAGGTTTCTACTGTTTCTCTATATTGCTCTTATGAGAGTATGTTAGCAAAAACTAATGAGTTTTTGCACATGAGTAGCAACAGCTCGAGAAGACTTTCAATTTATTTCTGCAACAATTTAAAATATTTCTAGGTTCAATTTCTTTCTTTATATCCATGAGGGACATGCTTCTGTTTTGGAAATCAAAGCAGGCATTTTAGCAACTGAACCATCCTGCAGATGTCTTCTCTTTTTTTTGAATATTTATCCTCAAACACCTGGTTGAGAACATAGCTAGAAAGGTATGCTTCAAAAAAACTCAAGGCAGAGTTGTGATAACAAATGAATGCATGCAATCCCCTAAAAACATCTGTATGCATTACAGATTATCATGGTCTTTCTTTGCACTTGAATCTATTGGGTTTTATCATGGCAAACCTATCGGGGGAAAAAGTTTACCATAAGTTAAATATTAACAGCAGAGAATTTGTAGGTTGAACTTCAGATTCAAGATAAAACTGCACGTGGGCACTAGCATTTCTCATATTATGTTGGAACTTACTCCTTTTGTTAGCAACCACAAATATCCTTCTCCCAAGACAGGTGAAGTATATCCATTTTACTTGTATGATATTGAAAACACAAAAGGGGAGAATGAATGGGAGATACTATTCCCAATCCATAGAGGAGGTCTCTACAGTCAAGTTCCAGCAGTTATTAGTATGTTACTGTTACAAAGACTTCTTCCTAAATAATAATGATGGTTTTGGAAGGAACAGAAGCAAGGAGTTCTGTTGAAATGCAACAGAAAAGTATAGCAAGTCATTGCAAGTACCATAGCAGGGCAGAGTTGAGACTGCACAGTGTCAAATTCTGCTTTTCCTCTAAATATTAGCTAGGGCTGATGAGTTTGCTCCAAGAGAGATTCTTATCCAAACTCGATTCAACAGTGGAAAAGCGAGTTTTGTATGGACATAAATACACTGTTGCAGAGTTATATTAGGGAAATGAGTTCATTAACACATTACACTTTTGTTTGAACTTGACACACTTTCACGAGCGAAGGAATATGGGTATTACCAGGTCAGCTGGACCCAACAATTCACAAATTGGCCCCCACTGCTAGTTTTAATTTGGCAGATTCTGGGCAATGGTAGGGGCGTTTCCAGAAGGCAGGATGGTAAGTCGAAACAGGATGAGGCGCTGAGATGATGTGGTGTCACACTGGAAGCAGCAATATGGTTACGACTCTCTTAACTTTCTGGTAGAACAGTTCACAAATGATCAAAGAAAAGATCTATAAAAAGATCTTTAAGCCTGGTGGAGGTGGGGAATGAATCCTTTTGAAAGAACATAGTTCAGGTTGTTGTAAAAACAATTGATTATTGTTAGTATCTAATGGAAAGATCTGCTAGAAGCCCTGAGTAATGACACATTACTCCCTTGACATGAGTTTGATTCAGATTATCTGCCGTGACAAACATCCCTGCCATAGGGATTCATTCAAGTCATAAAAGACTTACTTGCTCTGTACTGTTCAAAATATTCCTCAATAAATTAGACAAAGACCACAGCATTTTAAGGTATAAAAAGTGTCTTGTGCTGAACCCAAGATCTGCCTTTTGAGGGAAAACTCCTGCCTCTCATCCACAACTTACTGCAGTACTGGCATCTGCAAGCTCTCCATCATTTCCTCAAGCCCTTGTTTCCCACGTGGATGTACAGCTGAAGAGATCTGCATTCGCAAATGACAGTGACCCATTTGTAAGCTGACCTGAATTCATTAATAAGGTAATGGGTTAGTAGCTCAAAGGAAATGGTGCAGTATCTTTTCCAAATCAAGCAGATGATTGCTGACTGCTTACATGTAGTACAAAAAAAGACACATTACTAACCTTGAAAGAGAAAATTATTGTATATGACTAACCTGAATATCAGTTTTCTTCCTGAATACTGCAGCTACTAGGTTTCAGGACCCACAGTCACTATAATTCATCTTATATGTAGTCACGCTAGAAAAGGAAACCCTGTATCTAAAGCTACCTTTAGGAACACAACAAGGAAAAACCCACACACCTTTATTAAAACTGGATCTCACAAACCAAATCTTTTTAAGTTCAACTTTTTATTGCAGTAAAAGCATTAATTTTAAAAAATAATTCATACTGAAAATCTTAAGCTGTTAATGCTCCTTTAACTCAAACAGTTGAAATACTTCCTGGCACAGATGCCTAACTATTAGCTTGGCATCTTCATCCGGTCTGAGCGTTGAATGCGGAACAAGTGAGAGCTCTGCAGATAGAATCCCTTTTGGCTGAATCACAAATCGTAAAGATAACGACTTTCTACTTATAAAGATTTCTGGAGAGCCATTTTGCTTCTGAGCCAGTAACCTATGTTTGAATTTGGATGGTTTGTTATATTTAAAGTGGATCCATGCCTACTAAATCTTTAAAAAGAATGCAATGGCAGAACAGTGAGGAAAAGAAGGGAAATCAAACAGCTGCTTTTGATGAAGAACATATAGGGAAGGCATTTAAAGAAAACTATTACCAAGTGGTTTTATTCTTCCATCTCAAGTGCCCTACCCCGTTCCTCCTGGAGCCACAGAGCTGTTTCTCCTCTTGGAGAAACAGAGAAAAGACACTCTACTTGTTCTGAGACAAGAAATGAATGAAAGCAAGATACAGTTCTTGGTTAGAAGACACAGTATGTAGCAGTATCTCTTTTGAGTTGAAAAAATGGTGTATCTGGAAAGAGAAGCAAATTCCACATTTTGATTTATCTAGCTTAATGTAGACAGTCTGGAGGTGAACTCTGTGCCAAGACCTTCACTATCTTTCTTCCTATGTAATTTTAACAACTCTATCAATTTCAATCAAGAAAAGGCAAAGGGAATGGCCTCAATGAAGGAATGTGAGTTAAAATTTTGTTTGGCCCTCTAACTATTTCTGCAATAAGTAACTTTACCCAGAGCATATTTTTTTCTGAGAAATGAACATCAAAAAAGTTTACTAGGATAAGAGCGTTTCAGTGTTTTCTTAGTCCATCACCTGGGTAAAGTGAAAGAAAAAAATAAAAAGAGAAGTTGAATTTTTTTGCAAATTAGTGGTAGAAATGAAACAGGATTTTCTCTCTCTCAATCCCCAACACAAAGAACCACCCTATCAATTTATAGATTCTTGCTGCTTGGTAACGGTGGAGTCTGGACTGATAGGAAGCACCACACTGCACTGATACAGTCCTCACATGAAAACAACCAACTAAATAACGCCTGACAAAACCACTACTGCCATGCAGAGGAGCAGCTTGTGTATCACAGAATCACAGAATGGTTGAGACCTCTAGAAGGGACCTCTAGAGATCATCTGGTCCAACTCCCCTGCTCCAGCTGGGACACCCAGAGCACGTGGCACAGGGCGGCATCCAGGCAGGTTTAGAAGATCTCCAGGGAAGGAGACTCCACGACCTCTCTGGGCAGCCTGTTCCAGGGCTCTGGCACCCTCACAGTAAAGAAGTAATAAAAACACAAATACGGTATGCATGCTTTTTTCCCCCCACACATGAAGGAATGACAGACAAAATACAAATATAGAACATTTCACAATAAAAAGTTTAAAATGAAGTTTAGAAATCTTTAACAAGCCAGATATTTTGGTCACTGCCTTATTTGGTATTTAAATCACAAGCTAGTATTGGCAAAGCGGGCCGGGACTGCTCCATGGCTGCTTGCAACCAGAACCTCTGAATGTTTTGGTTTCTTATCCACTTTTATCTTTGTTTGCCATAAGCTAAGTTACTTGATACATTTTTGGAAGAAAATATTTGCACACAAAGTTTCATAGCTATTTTTTTACAGTTTCCTAACACATGATGATGCAGAAACAGTCACTGAAGATCCAAATTCAGACTAATAATAAGACGTTGCCTTCAATGACCACTGAGCTTTAACAGTTCATATACTACATTTTCAGCAAATTCACTGTTTAAGTTTATGAAAATCAAGGCACTGATCTTTTGAATTTAACTTTCCAGGTCTTCTGGCTTCAGTGAACTGGAATTCCACTACAAAAATAAAGGTATCTTTCATGCATCTAAGCCATACAAAAAGGAAAACACATCTTTAAAAAAAAGAGACACCATAGCAAATGATAACTTCCTGGCAAATAAACATCCAAGAAGGAAAGCACAGTTACCATCCTCTTGTACTTAGGAAACACTCATTTCTTCATTGCATTCAGGTAGATTATATGTTTTTTTTCAAGTAACTGTTCTGATACGTACACTAAGGAAAAGCAGCATACTCCTGAATACATTCTTGTTTAAAAGAATCACTTAAGCATTCATAGGATCATTATTTTAATGAAGGACAACATCACCCTAAAATTGTCCTTAAATTTGCAACTAGGGGACATAACTATCTACAACTGAAGATCACTAAAAACATTTTTAAAATGGCAGGAGTGAAACTTACAATAAAATTATGAGAAAGTCAGCATTGAAATAATTAGAGAGAGTCTTCAGCATGCTGGTTTATAAGGAGTTATAAATAAGGTAACAAAAGATTTTTTTCTCTCCTTTACAAGTCCTGGGCTATGATTTCATTTGCTCTAAATAGTATTATTTGCTACGCTGCCCTGGAGAACTCAGGGTGACAGAGAGCACCTAACTTTCCCTTGCCAGTAGGTTTCTTCCACTGCTCTTCCTCTATCCCAGGGAATTCTCAACTCCAGCTGTGGGTAGCACTGAAATCCACACACTCCAAATGGTGGAAATCAACCAAAGAAATTCAAAATATCGCCCATAATGTACAGCTCATATTTATAAATGTCTACTCCTATAAGAAGAGGTGCCATTTTATGTAGTTTCTCCATCTCTTGACTTCCCAGAAATCCAACTGATAAAGAAAATAGCATTACACAATTCAGTGAGCGCAGCATAAGTCTCTGATGATTTTTAGTCATGCCCCAGTCCTCTAGAAAGGAAGTTATGCGCACAAGAAGCTTAAACACAATTTGCTGATCTAATTTGTTGAATTCCCAAGTGTAATACTGTGCATGCAAAGTTTTGCTGATTATAATTGATTGAAAACATATCTCTAGATAAATGACTTTTAAACTTTATTTGATCTAGTTTATCCACTTACATAAAACATAAAGCAGAAAATTAAAACATGAATTTTCCCTAAATATAAAAGATGGCCATTTTACAAAAAGCTTACCTGAGGTTCTGTGCCAAATCTAGATGAAAAGTTTCCACAGAGCTGAAATAAAAATGCATTGATATCAGAAGGAAAGTTAAAGCAATGAACAAAACATTCTGCCGGAATTTCATTTATCATTTTAAACTTTTCTATTATGTAGACTGTAAGACCAATAATTGCAATTCACTCTTAATCAGCTTCAGTTAAACTTTGTTTCAACATGATTTATCTGCACTTTTTGCCTTGGAAAACACTGTCAGGAGCAGAGATGCAAACACCTCTGAAGAGTAACTGATGATAATGCAGTCAAGATGATGTCTGGAACAAGTAATTTTTAAACAATTCAATCTTTCCTTGGACACATGGAAAAGCAATTTAGGAACTCTGAAAAGCAGTTACGCTTCCATCCTGTCTGACCAGTGAAATATAAAGATGATGAAAGATGACAAACACAGATCCTGTTTCTGAAAGTGTCAAGACAGAAAATAAATAGTTGAGAAAAGCTTTGTGTTTATTCACATTACAACTTCTCTACAGCAATCAAGTATTAAAACTCTCAGGATCTGGAAAAAAAAAAAAATGAAGAAATGTGCAGAATGAATTTGCCTGTGATGCACAGAAAACTGCAATTACTACCATGACAAAAATACTACACACAGTACTGATAAGACAGGAACATAAAAATTCACTATTAAAGGCTAATCAAATGAAAGTTTTGGGACATGTTATTCAACATGTATCATTTTTGCATGCGAACACTTCTATAAATTACTCTTTGCCAAGTCTGCAACTGGACAGCGGTATTACTTTTTTTTTGTTTTGTTTTGTTTAAAGATAAAAATATAACATATACTATGATTTCTGTAGTTCATAGTCCATTAGTGATCACCACTATTCAAACCACAGGACCACATATGCTATAACTAGCAATGTTTTTCAAGACACTGTCTTAAAAATTCAAACTACTCCTTTAGGAGTCAGTAAAAGCTGATGCTATGAATTGATGCATAGGCAAGGTTACCTCTTTTCTTGGTAACAGCCTTTCTGAGTCCCCTAATAAAGTTAATATGAAGGGAAAAATAAGTTGTCTGAAGTTGTGTGTCCTTCTATATGCAAAAAGTCAGGATGCAGAGCTTAGGCACAAGCTGATGTGATAACTGTACCTGTAATTTCTCTGAAAATTTTGACTTTGAATTAATAGTAAGACTTTAAAATTATGACATTAAACTTTCAGATTTTTTTTCTGTGACCAAATGCCTTTGACACGGGTGCACAGAGGCCTGTTTAAACAATCACTCAAGAGAATATCAGCAAAAGATATACTTCTCATGCTTCAGCATGACAAATGCTTTTGCTTCTGGTACCACAACTACATTAGAGCAGCCTATTTTAAAAGATTTGCAGTGAACCAACACCTAGTTACGGCACCATAACTCCACCGTAGACATGTGGTAGGCATGTAGCTTAAGGAACAGGAGGAACTTCTGCTAGGGGAATTGCAGAAGAGCAGATAGTGACTCATGAAAGACCACCAAGGATTTGGTGTTCACCAGCTTTCAAGACAAACCTGTGGCTAACTTCTCAGTGAAGCTAATGGCTGGACAGACTTCAAGACAGTGAAACAGTGACAATGCTACAAGGAAAAACTCAGTAGGTACGAGGTAGGCCCCCACTGTGGGAGCATCACTGACATGGTCACAAGTGCCTGAGTAGCAATACATTGAGCAGACTGGGGGAGGCAAAATGCTAGTTAAGCTGGACAGCTAAAACCAAACGGGCAAATCAACAATAAGATAGGGGAGACACCCAGAAACCGAACATTACTCCCCACCAGATGAAGTTAGAAAGGGCTGTCCTACACTCATTGCCTGAGTGCTCTGCTTAGGGACAAAAAAAAGAAAAAAAAAAGATTATCTCTTTTTAGTTTCATGTGATCTACAACCCCTTCTCCTACTGACTCTAGTTCCAAGTTATTTTTTTCAAGGAGAGAAAGATGCTTCCTCCTATAACCTTTAGAGTCACTTCTGACTGACTTATGATCTGAACAGATGTTAAGGAGAATCTTTTACTCTCTTTCTCTCTCTCTTCTTAAAATTAGATCAAGATTGAGGGAGACCATTGCATATATTTGAGCAGGGGCTTAAAAGCTAAGTACTGGCACAAACCATGTACCTACAAATGCTTTATTTCTTTCATGCTTTTCACCATATGGCTCAGCAGGGTAAAGAGAAGGATAAAAAGAAGGGTTTTTGATAGGAACTACAGTAATCTGGCATACAAAGTCCTCGTAAAGCCTATAGTGTGGTGAAGTGCCGAAGTTTATATTTCTTAAGCCCCTTCAAAGTGGGGCTGGAAGGAGACAGCTGGAAGGAGTCCCTTGCATATTGGCTAGAAAATAGAAGGATGTTCCTGCAAACAAGCTCCCCTATGGGGAAAATCGCTTATCAGAGGAAAAAATGAAAAGCTTTAAGGTTATTACACAGAAACTGCATTAACTTGATTTCGCTGGTTATTGTCTTCCAGAGTCTTCTGAAAAAGCAGAAAAGGAGGAGGGAATAAATAGGCTATTAGACCCTTAGTAAATTTGAGTATCTGCCTTCCACAGTAAAAAAATTCTGGAGGAGGAAGTTGGAAGAAAGATATGAGGATCCTTAGGCCAAAAGTAAAGCTAGAGGAACATGGGGGAACAACTGAAGAAGAAATGGTACCCAAGAGCACCACTAAGTACCTCAGAAATTTCTTTCAGTAAGAAAGCAGAGTTTTCAAAACAGAAGATGGAAAGGAAATTCTTCTGGAAGTTTGATTGATATGTGCAAGCCTGCCCTAGACACATATCTCTTGAAGACAGAGCATCATTTCAGAATAGATTGCAGGAAAGAACTCCTCAGATATCACCTTGAAATCCTTGAAATCAAGTAGATTTCCTCCCAGATCAACTTTTGAAGTTTGAGATATTTGAGAAATTATGGATGGA
>VZSV01000087.1:937323-948672 GCA_013398735.1 Nothocercus julius
GGAAGGAAGGAAGGAAGGAAGGAAGGAAGGGAGGGAGGAAGGAAGGGAGGAAGGAAGGGAGGAAGGAAGGGAGGAAGGAAGGAAGGGAGGAAGGAAGGGAGGAAGGAAGGAAAAAATAACCCACATGTGTTGACTCTCACTTGGTAAGTGCAGAAAACAAATAAAACCAAAACATGGTTTACGAATGCTTAGGTAAGACGCTCACCTGTCTGGACACAAGGAGACGTAGAGCAAAATGAGAAGCACGACTCCTACTATAGTTGCCAAGAGGGATCTCATCCAGGAGCTAAGCTGGCAGAAGTTACAGTACTGGACAATGGTGATCAGAATCGCACAACACATAAACATGGTATACTGCAACAGAGAGAGAGAGTGCAAATTAGCATCTTCTCGGGGACTGCAGCCCTTTTGTACACAAATGTCACCTTAAATAAAGGAACATGTGACACAAAAGAGAAAGACCTAATTTCCTCTGTATAAAATGCACTTTAAACAATCCCACGTGCTCTCTGTGAAGTTTGAGGAGACAGTACTTGAAGCTGGAGGTTCTCCATTAGAAAGACAAGAAAATTTATAGCATAGAGAGTTTGTCACAGTTTTCACTAGTTGGAGTTTTGTGTTACCGCATTATGCGACCATTGTACTTTCCATACTTCCATCTTACCTTTCAAAAAGCTCAGTGCTTCTTCCTGTTAAAAAAAAGAAGGTGACCATTCATGCAAACCTCCTCTCTAACTACTGACATTGGACCATGCTTTTTTAAATTGGACATCCAAACTCCAGTTGATTGAACATGTGGAACACATTCGTCCTGAGAAACTTCATGCAGCTGCCTAATCTTAAAGTCTGTTCCAAATTCCTATCTCAGAAAACTTTCCTCTTTTCAAATCTTTACCGGAGAAAGAAAAGGAAGTACAGAACAGATATATTCCCCAGAATGCCTTAATTTTCCTGAGATTCAATGGTGTAGTAGACAAAACCCTTAACCTGATATATAAATCCTGATTGCACCAAGAATGTCAATGGCAATCCAAGCTAAAACAGAGACTCCACAACCACATTATAGAGCTCTCTCCTGTTTTAGCTTACGTACTGGATTTTACAGTATTAAAATGATCATCTTCCCTCTCTTCCCTTCTGTATTTCTTTTACACCTGGAGTACAAAACCTGAAAATTAGAAACCCTGTAGCATAACATATAAGCATGTGATTCAGAGGTAGAAACAGTTTACATATGAGAAAAAAAAAAAAAAAAACCTTACATAATTTATCATTTTAAACCACAAGCACAGTTTTAATTTAATGACTCAAAAATGGATAAAATGAATTCCAGAAGTGTCCATAAAAAAACATAATTTAAACTTACTTTTTTTCCACCATTTCAGGTCTCCTAAAGTGGCAGAGCACTGGTTCTCCCTCCAAGTGATGCCCCAGCATGAAGACAGCCTATAGAGGGTCAGTAAGTGCTGTGTTTTACTATGTATGCATGGCTTTGGAAAGTTTTTTTTTCATTGCTGCTGTTGTTATTTTTGGTTTTAGTTATTTATATCCAGGGAGGTATAAAATGTCATGAATTAAAAAAAAACTTTGCAAAACCATGTCATAGTAAAATATGACGCTTACCTGACCCTCTATAGACTGGTTCCATTTCCTAGAGCTCCATGATTGTTGAAACATCACTGAGCACAAGACGAGTTGGGACATCTCTTGGAGAGTGAGCCAACAACCCCACGACTCTGGAGGACCTGCAAGAGGAAAGAAAGCAAAGTTCATTCTCAGTTTTGTGATGACCACCACCTTCTTATTGAAACATTTGGACTAATAACCTGATCTGAAGAATTATTGAGAATACACTTACACGGTGGCTCTTCATTTTATTTTTAAATGCCTGGAGACAGAAGCAAGGACAGTGGTGAACAGAACTATATACAATGAACAGAGAAATTAGACAGATCTGAGGTTTTTCAGCTCCCTTCTGCGTGAGGAAAACACTCCTAAAATTAGTTAACTGGTGGTCATGAGGGAGGAATTCCATTATTAAAGAGATTTACATAGCTTTAAAATATTTAACTACAGTTAGGTTTGCAAGGATAAAAGCTGCAGAATGATCTTAACATGACATGCCAGAGAATCTTGAATCCAGTCTCTGTGATGTGAAAATTATGGAATATGTTTAAGTCAGGAAGGACCACAGAACATCTGGTGCGTACATTCCCATGGACCAAATGCTTCCCAGGAATTAAAAATAATCTGTGCACCTGTAATGTGATAGAAAGAATGAAGAAGATTTCGTCATTACCTACACCCAGGGGCCCAAAACAGCAAAAGATTTGTGAAATAGCCTTCTCAGAAGATCCTGGAAATGAATGGTCACACACTGTGCTACATTAAGAGAAAAGAAAAGAAAGCAAAAGATAAATGCCTGCCCTCTCCGAAACACCCATTTCTGTCTAATACGACTCCAGCTATGACGGCAACATGGACATGGCATTGTTCTGAGAATGTAATGTCATTAGGAGCAAGAGTACATCTCTAGCTCCAAAAAGCCAGTCACCCCAGAGACACTGGCTTAAGCATCTAATGCCCAGAAACCTGTAGCTCACACTGGATTTCCTAACTGCAGTTTTGCTTAGTTCTATTGCTCTCTTCTGTCAACTCAATCACTCTCTCCCTGCTTTGAGTTCCTCCATCTAACACTGCAAAGAAAAAAGATGCTCTGTTAATACTGTTTTCGCTACGGAGAGTTTTCAGTATACAAATGTACTTCCTAAGCATCCAAAACGTGTATCAAATACATTTGTATCAAACATATGCAGACATAAAGGAAGAAGACAGGCCAGCAACACTCTTTGTTAGATCCCAAAATGTTACATTATGAAACAGACTTCTGCAACTTACATGTATATTTGTTTCAAATTCAGAGGTGAAGTGTGAAAAAACTGCAAGAGCTGGGAGAGAAACTAGGATTGCACCGAAAAAATGTCGAGGCAGCCAGCCAGATATCACCTCCAGGAGACGCTTCGTGCAAGCCATCACCTCCTCCAGAAAGAAGGCCATTCTGCAACAAAACACAGGACAGACCAGGGCATTAATTTAAGCGCATCGCTTCGTACATCTACCTTTGCCTGCAGTAAGGGAACTTGGAAACCTTCCTTCAGGCTGTGTGAACAACCACAGCACATTGTACAATGTACGACCTGCTGCTGCTGATCTCGGGAAACAACCTGGGCTTGCTGCAAGAGAACGAGCTGCCTGCTGCAGTGAGGGGGTGCAATGAGAGGGTTAAGGAGGTGGGTTAAAGCACCATCACTAATGTTAGAAAAATGGGGCTGTGCATCCTCCTGGTAGATTGTCCACCCAGAGGCAGCGCAAACACCCTCATTTTCCACATGATAATCAAAACCAGTTCTCCCAGTCACAACCAACTCGGCAGAAATGCCCGGGTGAAATCAAGACGCCCTTGCCTCGCATCCGGGCCCTGGAAGAGAGCGTGGGTTGCGTGCTGGGCCCACTCGCTGGCGCCCAGGACGCGCGCGGGGAGGCCGCCCCGGCTCTTCTGCGTGCCGCGGCCAGGAGCAAAGGGCTCTCGCCTCGAGCTGCTGGTAAAAGGGAGGCCAAAACCTGCAAAGCGCTGAAGGAGCCACACAGAGAAAGAGGTAGAGTTCTTGAGAGTAATTTAAAAGACACACTTCTTATACGAGAGTATTTCTAATTGTTATAATGAATAAGCAAAGGGAAAAGCATGCTTGAGGACACTGCGCATAAACTGTTATTTATCTATGGAAATAAACGGTTATTTATCTCAGGAAACTTGCTTCCTAAAGTGCTGAAACATTACTCATGCTAGAAAAATTGCAGCTGCCATTCAAGTTTCTTATTATTTTTATTAAGACATAATAAGGTAATGTGATGCAGCGAACTTCCTCCAAAGCAATTTCAGTGTGGATTAATGTAATTATCAGACTGCGCCCAGGCTTTTCACTGCCTTATCAAAGGGTTCCTGCCTTCCCACAACTTCCCTAACCTACTTGAAAGAGAGAGAGGCTGTAACACATCTGGGCAGGAGCCATCGGTGAAGTTCCTACACACTGTGACAAAGCATAGACACCATAAGAGTGAACTACAGCAGAGCTCAAGCAGTAAATACTTACTGCTTTTTGGGAAAGAGATGCTCTCAAGTAGTGAGAATGTCTTTGCTGTCAGAGCAAACACAGAATAGGAAATCTGCTTACTTCAGAGCTGCAAAAGTCATTCCCTATAACACAAAATCAACCACCCATTTCTGTAATACTTTTTGCCTAAAGTACATGGTATAATGCCATGTAAAAACCTTATACAAAACAGGGCAAATTTAAAGTTGTTGAAATCAACACTGTTTCTTCCCCTTCCAAAAATGCAGAGTTGATGCATGTTATTTTAATTCTCAGGTTTAGACTTCTGTGAATTTTGCAACCTCCTGCTTTCTCTGGAAGCTTCAAGAACTCTTCATTCAGTCCTGGTTTAATAATACTCATCTCTCTTTTTTTTTTTAATATGGAAATTATATTTTAATGCATCGAAAAAATAAATTTGGGTAGCATGGCAAACCCTGTAATACACCAGGTTCCCACAAGAGGGTGGTAACAGATTTCTTAGCACCTCGCTTAATGGTTGCCATTTAAGGCACAGCCATTTAAGTAAACTAAAAGCAGCTGCATTATATCATAAAAAGAAATTTCTAACAAAGTATAGAAAAAGGGAAATCATATATTAATTCAGAATAAAATAAATGAAAAAAACATACAGAGGAAGAAGTTTTTCTTAAGTGCTACATACTGTCCTAACTTAGCTGCCTCTACCATCAACGACAGCACTATCCGTGTCTTCAGCAGCAGCCAAGATAGTCCAGTATCAAGTACTTCTGAAAATGCCACCCAAGTTCATGTCGCTAAAAATAAAATTCAATTCTCCTACAGCGTATGAATTAGGATTAGCGTTTGCATGGCAAAACTGTGAGAAATGAGGCAGAAATCGGGCTCCAGGACAGAACGCCCCGGGCTAAGCTACATACCACAGCTCCTCCACGCCAGCTGTGGGAGAAGTCAGGGCAGCTCAAATCCCTGCAGATGCAGAGCTGTGACACCTCTCTGCCCACGCTCGGTGTGATCTTTCATGTCATTCTCATGTAGGCTGGCACAGAAAGCAGCTCGGTGGCATGCAAAGTGTGACAGATACCCAGCGCAACTCATGTCTCTCACCCCAACCTACACAGGGACTAGATGGTGCAGAGAGCTTTTTCTTTTTGCCAAGCCTCCATGCCAGGACAAATTCTTGCGGGAACTATAGCAACAAATCCATCAGCAAACCTGATCAGTTAATCCTGTGATGAGGACACTTCTTTATTTAGGCAGCTGAGTATTTGAAAAAGCCAGCACAAATTCCAGAGCAAGTCCACATTTCTCAGTGAAAATGTTTACCTTCTTTCATTGACTTCTTTTCAGGCCAGAATTTATTGCAATTCTCTGCACTCCAGAATTGAAACAAATGAAATCCCATCCTTCATCAAACAGCACAAGGCTGCGAATGCAACAACAACTCTCCCATCACAGGAAGCAAGAACCGCATTAAATCCAGACAGCAGTGAGAGCTGCAGACAGATTTAATGGCTACAGGGCAGTATCAGTAAATAATGCAGTGTCAGTGGGTAGCTCAACAGGACTTAAATGCTAAAGCATCTAAGATGTTTACACAAGCTGTAGTTCAAATTAGTAACTTCAACATAAATGATTAATGGGTAATGGAGAATGTTACCGTCATTTCTGTACTTACTGGCAGTTTGAAATCAATTCCCACATTTCAAATCAAAAGCTTCTGGCATGGCAACAATTTGGTGGGATATTAAATACCAAAGTACAGATGTTAGAAATAAAGGCGGACTGAATACATTGTTTTCCCTCGCATCAATGCACTATATAAGTCATGTCATTAACAGAGATGCTTCATTTAGCTCTAGCTTCAGCAAGCAATTTACGTTCTTGATCAGCCTCTACTGAAGGATGCCATCAAAAGCAACGCATTTTTTAACACTCTTTCTTCTAACAAATTTTACTCCAGAGCAAGAACTAGATGGCAGAACTATCTAGTTCACAAAGTCCTGGGCAGATAGTTTTTACCTATACCATTGCAGAAGCATTCCTGAGGATCCCAAGCGAAATCTTACACTTGGTCAGATGGTCTATGACATTTCCCAAGGCGTTTTTATAAATTACCTGAACTCTAAGACCTCTTACACTCCACCTAAACTCACGAAAGTCAAAACAGTCATATTTCAAGCAGACAGATGGACACTCTTTGCATTTTAGTAATAGATCTGGAGTTGACATATTCCACATGCTTACAAATCAAGCACTATTTTTTGCATACAGTTTTATACAACTAATTTAGGACTAGCTTTTGTGATAATAGTGAGAATTCTCACTTTATAGACAGTTGCAGCATCCTCCCGTCATTTCAGCTGGGCTAAAGGTCTTGGCCACAAGAGCTGTAGCGAGTACTTCCTCCTTTGACCATTGGGTTCAATTATAAGTTAGACTGATTTAAAGAGAGGATGTTACACATCATGCTAATGAAAATACAATGATCAACTTAAGCAAGAATTTTCTAGTGCCAAAACAATCCCTTCCCTGAAATCCTGGGATTGTGCCTGGCATTGTAGTCCAATCTCCTTTCTTCAGATATCTCTGCGGTATTCTGTGATTGTCGTTTGGGGTGACATTTCTGTACGGGAAGTTCTGTGCTGTGTCTGTGTATAGCTAGTGGTCAAAGTGGGCTGGAATATGCCCGTAAGCTAAACAGTTCTTGAAAGAAGCTTTTTGCTTTGTTCAGTGGAAGTGAAATGAAACAAAGGCATAACAGTATGTCTGTCCTCCTAATGCTGGCATTCGCTATACTTAAATAGTGGAAAGAAAGAACAGTTTGTAAAACCATCACCTGATGATATACAGGATAGTGGAGACCTGCAACAGTTTGAATTCCATGAAGTCAGCCAGTACAGTTATGGGAACACTTTTCTTCATTAGAAAAGAGTGAGGAATTGGAAGGATGTTACAGTACATAAATGCATGCCATTTGTTGCAGGGAATGGAGTGGCCTGAAAGCATATTTGTTTACTGGAAAATAAATACATAGTATTAATTCCAAAACACAGCACAGATACCTACTAACACAAGTCCTGCAAAACAAAAACAAACAAACAAAAACCATAAACACATCACATTTACAATTGGGAGATAACTAGAGAACTGCTGAGACTTTTACCTATATGGAGTGTTCTTTTATTGTGTGGTACAAGGCTCCTTTTAGGAAAGTATCCTGGGTGAGAGCTACTCAGATCTGTTATGCTCCTTGTTTGCACTTTAGAAATTCAGGTCAATGTTAGATCCAATGACCAGAGGTAAAATAAATACAAATTGCATCTCATTTACCAGGGGAAGATCAAATGTGAGTGTGCAGTAGTAATTTCCTGAGAATCAACTTCTTGTAACTTTGCAGTAAACAGGGAACGATCGGAGGACGCTTCTCCCCGACCAAAGCAAGGAAGGCCACGTCCCACACAGACCCCCTGCAGTGGAAGCAGCTGTGCAGACATTGCAATGTGTCCTACCTGCCCAAACTTCCTTCGAGTGTCCTTTAGGGTAAAGCCAGTCCTCCTTCTTGCTGTCAACCTGTTGTTCATTGAACATCTATTATTACTACACTAGATGGGGCTACCTAAGTTTTGAGGGCTGTTTATAGCTGTTCTCCGGAATAAGAGTTTTCTTAACCTGTTTTTCAAATCAGAATAAATCAAAAATTTCAAAAATATTTCTGAGACCGAGGAGTCACCCTAGTTCATAAATCCAACTGACTTTAAATGATGTGTCTAGGCTAGTTTAGTAAGTAAAATTCAGGCTCTAAGCCAGAGTCTCATACAAATATCAGAAATATTAGCGGCAAAGACAAATACTGTTAAGCAAAGATTATCGAGCCACTTAAATTCACCTTGGCAATGCTCCAGGCTCGCTATCAGA
Source organism: Nothocercus julius (assembly GCA_013398735.1). Classification (NCBI taxonomy): domain Eukaryota; kingdom Metazoa; phylum Chordata; class Aves; order Tinamiformes; family Tinamidae; genus Nothocercus; species Nothocercus julius. Next base: position 945,372 of record VZSV01000087.1, read on the forward strand.
GAGCATGGCTTTCAACAACAGAGTGCTACAATGAATCTAAACCTCTGTACACGCAATTCAGAAAGACAAAACTGCCTTGCAAATTCCTACTTATATAAATGACATTTTGAAAAAAGCATTTTCTTTTGTCATTAAAAAACTCCTGAACCAATTACAGAGCAACACTGAAGTAAAAGCTTATCTACACACCTGTAAACATTTTTCAGACTGTAGCATTAATTTTTTATAATTGTATGAAAAAAAAAAAAAAACTGCAAAGACTGTATGCAACACTGGAAAATAAGTAAGTAAAATAATAGTGACAAAAAGCTTTAACTTTTTTTTTTTTTTTCTCTGACACAGAGCATGGATATGGCTCTGTAAAGGTTATAATGCCTCACTGAGCTGGTGCAAGAGAGAGCACAGAGCAACAGTTAATCTACCTCGGGATATGTAGGATATAGTGGAAGTTTAAGCATCTCCCAGTAAAGGTCTTAACACTTAACTTTCCAAATTCCTAAAAAATTCAAAAGCACTACACTACGCAAATTGTCATAATCAAAGATATCGGTTAAAAATACTACTTTTAAAAACATTTCCGCTCTCTACTCAAATGCCAATTCAATGTTAATCTCTCTACTCAAAAATGTCAGCTTTGTATTTGTGCAAACATGCTTGCATGCTTTTGTAGGCACATTTGAGTTCAAAGCTGACTTTAGGGACTGAAGTAATAATTTAGTATTTTTAACTGTCCCTCAAAATTCAGAATAACAGTGTAAATTGTTATTTATTAATACTTTCTTCTGAATCATCAGCAGAATTGTTCTGACTTGCAACCAGAAGAACATTTTAACTTACACATATCTTACAGGTTTGCAGAACTACTAGCAAGGACATATGTTTCCACACATCACCTTTAGTACCTGCTCTTGTGACAGAAGGAACTACAAAAGAATGAGGGCTAGGGAATAGAAGAAAATTGCTCTCACGAGCACAGACAGACAACTTATTAACTCTGATAACAGACTCAGTAATAAGAAGTTAGGCTGGTATCTACAGAAATCAGACAACACACCCACAGGACCACGAGTCTTATTGGAAGCACATAAACACATAAAACTAACATTATTCCCCAAACACTACAGATTGTCAGAGTGAGTTCCTGGGGTGCTGTGAAACAAGTTATCTCAAGCCAACCACCACTTTAATTCACCTTGCTATTTCAAGGTTTTCTTGGACTTCATTTACCTAATTGAGATGACGAGGGACAGCACCTCTATCAGGATGGCGATGACGAACACCACAACCGCTGCTGGCGGTGGAGGGGATGAGACCATCCCATGTCTCAAGAAACACGTGACGGAGAGAATTAGGAAGACCGTGGTGGAAAGGAACACGTCCAGGAGCGAGCTGAAGGTAGCACTGGCGAACGTCTTCACTGGAGCATTCTTCATAACCTACAGGTAATACAAGGATTGAGGGAAGGTATGAACAAGAATAAATGCTCCTATGCTGGGCTTAGCCTTAGCATAGATGGTAGATCACAAAAACTAATGCAAAACATTTTGCCACTTTAGTAATTCAGTGTAAGCATTGGGCTACAAAGCAAATAACCTTTCTTCCTCCAAACCAGAGAGGCAGTTCCCTGACTACCAGCTCGCTGACAAGAGCTTCTACTGAGAGCAAATACCAGCAACATTATTCCAGGTGATTATTATTATTTTTTGAAGTACACCAGCATTTTTTAACAGGATGTTAAAATACAGATATAAAGCATATAAAAATTGCCTATGCTTCGAAAAGAAACATCAAAAAAACACTAACAAAGAAGGCTAAAAGATTTCTTCACAGATTTTAGCAACTTCACTTTTTTATATATGGCAAAAGATTCTATAATAATAATTTAAAAAATCTGCTTCCAATAGCTCAATTCAGAAAACTCCTACAGGGACAATGACTTGCACGTGGCAGAGTTCACGTCTCAGACGAGATTAAAAGCAACCATCCGGACACTGTGCAATTTAAATTGATGTAGCCCAGGACACCAAGTTCTGTCTGTCCCGAACCCCTCACCACGCGTTCCCCTTGCATTTTGTGCTGGCCCTAGTGCTTGTGCAGCTGTGGAGTGAGCTGGTTTGAGGGCCAATCCAGCTGAAAACTAGATCAGGAGCTCCACGTCCTGGATTACTCCAATGAGCTCAATCTTAGGAGTGTTTCTGTGCCCAAGGGAGAAGGCAGGAATGTGCAACGTGCAGCATTTGTGTCTTTCTGTGTGGTGTGGGGTGGGGGAGAACAGAAGAACAGACTATGACACTTTAGGCTTAAAAGAAGCTTAAGCTCCTATTTCAAATGATCTAAAACAGAGTTTGCAACTCCTCTTCCTTTGCAGCCTTAACACTTGCAGTTTTAAATTTAGTCATCTCAGATGCTGCATGGCAGAAAGCAAGTTTCAAATAAAAATGTGAAGTACGTTATCAATATTGCCAAGAAGTAGCCCAGTTTGAATTCTACGGTCTTGTCCTGTGGTCTCACTCAGCAATTTCTTTTCCTCCTCAGAACACTATCTGCACTCAGCAATATTGGAAAATGAACTTGTTGCTCATTTGCACCTCTGCAACCCAATACAGTCAGCTAGCAGCATTTCAGCGCAAATTACCATTCAGTCTGAGCTGTAGCTGAATCCCCTTGGTCCACACAGACAGTTATACAAAATTGAATTAGGGACAGCGGCACCGTATCCAAAAGGGATAATGTTAAGGATGCCTTAATACTGAGTGTTAAGCAGTGCCTTAAATCCCAAACAAGAACAGGCTAAGCCAACTCTCAGGAAGGGCAGCTGCTGAAAGACAGTGATCACAAACCAAGGATGCAGCTGACACAATGTAACTAGAGTGACTTAATTACATTAATTGGTACATTAATAGGTCAAACTGCATAAGCTGGAATACTACTGCTTTTCTTTCTGACCTTCTGTTTTCTGCATATGATATGCAAACTGTACAGGCAATCATGTGTGTGCACACATATATACATAGACCCTCATATATATTATGGCATTAATTTCCAGCACGCTCTAAATAATGATTTATAAAAATAGCCAAAAAGTACTAAAACACCACTTGTTCTGTTGTCTTATCACACTCAATTTAGGATATGAGCAGGTATTATATATTTCCGTGGATATAATTTAACAGATGTGAATTCATCTCACAGGAAGTTTCTCCTGTTGTTGCTACATAAGGTTTATTCAGAGAGACATCAGTGATACAAAGTGCTGCGCAATGACCCCAGGGTTCCAGAACACAGTGAATGAATTAAACTG
>VZSV01000087.1:948720-974051 GCA_013398735.1 Nothocercus julius
AAAAAGAAAAGAAGAGAAAAAAAGAGAGTCAGGTCTCATTTGTGAAAACCAAAAAGGAAGCGAAAGGGGGGCATTGCTAAGGACACCATGGCAATATTGCCTAGAACCACGGCAGATACCCTCGCTGCCCTCAGATGCTGGGCACACAGGAAGGAAGAGGGAATCAAAATCTCGGTTGATCAGGGTGGGATTCTGTAAGATGGACCACCCGAACAGGTAGTTCACCACTACTGAAAGGGAAGGTCTCTCTCCCCTCCCTGTTCCCAGCCACTTATCTTGCACTGACTGTGGCACTTGCCAGGCTCTCTGAGCCACTGGTTCCACACAGAAGGAAAAAATGGCCCCAGATAAAGAAAGACAACAGATTAATATTTGATGTCAGTTAGTACAATGAAACTGGCTCACAGCAGGGAAGGGTCTGATAAGCACCAGAGCCACTGGAAGGATCAGGGAGGGGAAAGTGATTGCCCTCTTTTGGTAGTTGCTTTTCAGCTCCTTGTGGAAGTGCAGCCTCAGTTCATACTGACACCTAATGCTGCTACACACAAACTTTTATCTTGCTAGTTCATGTCAAGCAGGTACAAAAACCAACTGACATGGAAAGTTCATTATGGTTTGCAAAGTCCTCTCTCCTTATGAGACTCAGGATTTTTTATGTCACCATTTTCAAACTTAGGACAATTGATGAGGAAGAAAGTAATAATTGATTCTTTACTGTTCCCTGGCCTGCCTAAAGCATTAAATCAAAACCCTGAAAAATGGAGACAATGGAGGTAAAACAAGTGAAATTTGTTCCTGTGTATCTTGGTGGGTTGTGAAAATGCATTCCTAGCCAAATACTGGCCTAGACTTAGGGCACTGGCGTACTACAGGTCAGCTGAAAGGAGGAGACCATTTTCAGGGGCAACAGTACCAAGCAGTACATCTCATTTGATATTTCTCAACCTTTGTCATCAACTGCAATGAAACGTGTTAAAAACAGCATGAGTACAAGCAGAGATAGTTGCTTCGACAGATTACAGGAGGAAATCGATTACAGGAGAAACACACCTCTTCCTGATAGCTTGTCCTGTAGGTCGTCTCCAAATCCTGATCTAAGAAGTTGAGGCTCAGCTTGTTAATAGGTGGTTTAAAGAAGTAGTCTTTCATGAGGCTAGAGAGAAAAGATACATCAGGATCAGTTTATTCAGCTGTTACTCTTTTGGACTTCACTGTTCTGTGGTTTCCACCTCCAGCGACATCTAGGCTTGGCTACCTTGGTCCGAAGTTTCCGCAGTGTTTCTCTGCGCTAACTTACTGTGGTACTGATATTCTTGATGCACATTGCTAGATCAGTAAGAGAAAATATTTTACAGAAACAGGATGGAGCCAACATTTATATTTTCAGGAAGACACTAACAAATCCCTCGAGGAATTTAACAACTAAAATCACAAATGACTACAGATAACTGTAGTATAGACCAGAACAGGTTAACTGCTGCTACACAGGCATGAACTTAAGAGGACGTGTGACCATAGATATTATTATACTAGACAGAACATCCCACAGTATGAACTTTGTAAGGTTTTTTTTGGTGTGGTTGAACTGACTTTCTTCCTCCACTGAAGCTCATCACAGTATGCCAATACTGCGCTGGAGTTGTGCTGGTCTAAGGGTGTAGGCAGAAGCTCCCAGATTGCCAGTGCAGCAATAAAGAGAAGGAATCAAAACGACCCAATTAGGGAGGAGGCACTTCTGATGCCAAACCACCACACTGTGCCAGCTCCATCTCAACAGTCATCGGTCCCAAAGATGAAGGTCCCAGTTTAGTTGATGAAACACAGTCAAGGTCATAACCTGTTTCCCATGAGGCCCTAATGCCTCTGCAGCACAAATGAGATCTGTTTTCCATTAATCAAGTAAGGCTGGAAATTAGGAGATGAAAGACAGAAAGACAAAAAGGAGTTCAACGGGAAGCTGACCTAAGTAGGAAGCTTAAAAAAAAAAAAAAAAAAAAAAAAAAAAAAAGAGTTATAAAGAAAGTAACTTCTAGGAAAGGTTCATATTTCCCCAAGACTCTACTTGGTACTTCTAAAGAGAGCTTTTGTAACTACAGTCATAATTAGCACGTAAGTACTTGGTTCTTAGACTTAAAACGGTTTATCATCTTAGGGATAAATAATCATTCTCAGAAAGAAAAATCAAATCTAGAAAGAGAATTCTGTGAGGGCATCCTCAAAGAGATTATTTTAAATATTTTGTACTCTTACCACCTTTTGTACTACTATTTTTTTTTTTAAATACACAACATGCAGATTACAGGGAACAAAGCTTGACATTCTTATAGTAGCTCTAGAAAAATCAGCTCAAAAGCTCAAATTGTAGAGTGTTTACCAAATATATATAATCAGGTTCTAAGAAAAAGCAGAGCCATAATGCCTATGAAAAGGATTCTTGTATAACAAAATAGAACGTCATAATAGAAATGTGCCCAACTAACACTTCTTTCTTTTTTTATTATTTCAAAAAGAAAGCTGGAACTATGCTAGTATCACCTCCTGAGCAATCTCAGCACGCAGAGAGTCCAAAGGCCACCTGGGGAGCTCTCGGCTGCACACGCAAACTCCAGAAAGAGGGTGGGAAATGAAAGGCCTCACCAGGGTCCAGCATTTTCTGCCAGCCAGCTCTAAGACTCCCAGCTCACCCCTGCTCAGTTTGCACTAGCACAAAACTAAAGCAGCCTTTTGCCAATATTGCTATTTAAAAGCAGCTTTATGTAAGAGGATAAAGTTCTAAAAGTTTAGATTCTACCTCCCAACACAGGAAAACTCACATTCTGTATTTGAACATAGTCAGTTACCAGACTTAAGGCAAACAGTAAATATGTTTTATAGTAGGGGATGGAAAATTTGAAAATGACTTATTACATCCAACTTAACATTAAAAAAATAGTAAAAAGGAGTCATGTAATGGTGGGCTTAATGTTTTTTGCATAGGCCTAATTAATCAGAATATTATTTTTGGAAAGTTATGTTTACATGAACTGAACTCAGCAGAGAAGTTTCCCTGGCAACAAGAAATGGCCCACTTAATATGGTAATGATGGATTTTCAATTGAGGAAAAAAACCCTGGGATTTGACTGATGTCAAGTCAGAGTCCTACTTTTTCTGAATCAGAAAGAATTATTGGCATTATAAGGGAAGCAGGCCAGTGGCATGAATTGGCATAAACACTTCCGGTAACTTAAAATGTATGTTGGAGTATGTTGGTTATATTAAAAAAAAAGAAAAAAAAAAAATGTTCTGATTTCTGCAAACATTTTGACTTTGATTGAAAATATCAGCTGAATATCTATTCTCAGGTGTTAATGACAGAAATCATAAATTTAGAAAAAAGGAACAGAATTTTTATTGAGGTGGCCACAGGAAAAAAAAAGTAATCCAAAAAGAAATAGAGAAGCAGAAGCTGGATATTTAGAAATAAATATAACTACTATATTTGATAATGGCTAAGACATACATATATCTAATTAAAACAACATGAACAGAAGTTTGGAAAGGCAGAAAGTTAGCAAAAGTTAGATGGGAATGATGAAAAAGAACAAACTAAGTTGTATGTAACAAAGACACAATTTCTTCTCTCAATGTCCTCTTTTTCACTTCTCCCTGCTTTGGTCATGTTTTCAATTAAGATGATGCTGTCCCTCTTCCAAACAGCCTGCAGTACATATGATCATACACTTCCAAGGATATTTAAATAAAATGCACCTAATCCGAATGGATGCACTTTTGTTATTGAATCAAAAAAAGGATTAGCCATAAAAATTAACAAAATTCAAGTTATATGTTTAGTTGATCCAGTTAAATCACTGCCATAACAAGGGAGACATGGGTGTGTGCTTACAAAACATTATATGCTCCTGACCTTCAGAGACCACATTTTCCTCTGCCCAAAAGAAAGGTGGTGTTTGTTTGAAATGGAGGGGGGCAAATTTTACAAAATTCTGTAGGTAGCTAGTAAGTCCACAAGAATTCAATCCTAGTAACTCTGCTTCCAAGTCAAACACAATTTCTAGGCATTAGTAAATCAAATGTCATCATCTGGTGGTTCTGGTATACAAAAATGTGAATCTTTGTGGCTCAAATTTTATGTTACATTGTTAACTGCAGATATACATATATATGTATATGTGTCTGCATATTTATATATGTATATGAAGAATGACTGCTCACCAAGGGGAAAAAATGATGAAAAATGGCTTTACATATTCCTGAGCAGAATGTTTTTGATGTCACGTTCCCATGCTAGTTTCCAAACTGAACACAGACCAAATTTAGAAAACATACAACATGTTTTAACATCTCAACAATAACAGACAAAAAGCACACAAATCAAGATACACAACCAGTGTTATTACTTTCTCTCCTTTGTAGGATTTTTACATTATGCAACCTGTTCTTTCTTACCTGTCTTCTTTAATCACATCCACAAAGTGAGCATCTGTCTTTTCTCTGATGTTTTTGAACCTCAAAGGAAGGAGAGCCGACTGATCCAGACTCACTCCCACCCATCTTCCTTTCTCTTGCAACATTTCATAAAGTGAGGTCTGACTATTGCTCAGTTTTTCTTCCTGTGGAGGACTCAAAAGTCCATTTTGCGTCTTTGGATTATGTCCACCTGGAGCCTGCTTGACAAAAGCAAAACATACATAGGAAATATTGAATGGCTGAGAAAGCAAACTGAAGAGATTTAATGGAACAAACATTACAACAAGTTCTCCCATCAGACCATATACCATCGTACTGAAATTTTACCTGGCCATTAACTCTAACTGTTTTGAAATCATTCATACCCTCTGTAAAACACATGCTTATCTAGCTGTTGTCTTCTTGCCTTCTATGCCAAGTTTCAAGACACTAGAATACGAAGTAATTTTCCCACACAAGAAATGAAGACCAACCAAAAGCCCAAACTTCATTACTTTCAAGTCGGGATTCTTTTCAAAACCTTTTTAAATACTTGGTTACACTGTGCTCTGTCACGAGACAACTTACTCTGCTGGCCCAGCTGGTCCTTCTCCAGACCACTTTAGAGTCCTGCTGCTCTCTCAAACTTTCTCCTTTACATGCTCTATTAATTACATGCTCCATTTATATGTCTCATTATCCTATTAAAAATTACCATGCACCTGAAAACCCACATTTTATTCCCTGACTAAAAGAATACCTTTTCCTTCTGGCTTTCTTCTACCATTTTTAAATTGTGACACCACCTTGGAACACGGCTTAATTGCACAGTATTGCAATTCTGCCTTGACTGATTTGAGAACAAAAATTAGTTTTGACGACAAACTCTTCTGTTTTCATACAACCTGAAGCTTCTTACACTTTGTTTGATCAACACTAATATGCATTTAAGCAAGTCCAGGAAATTAAGACAACTATATATTGTCAGACTGAAAGTGAGCTGCAGGTAATCAGGATCATATTATATTTTTCAAAGTTAAGCACGTATCAAACCTAGCATATTTGACTGTTCACCTCCTCCAAGTCTTATAATTAGTCATTTATCCTCCTCCTGAAACCCACTCATGACAGAAGTTTCTTCATTTCTGCCTCTGCAGCAGCCAGCACAGCAGTGACTAGCTCCTCCACAAGACTATTATTGGATGCCATGTTAGTGATCGTTAAGTTGATACCATAAATATCACCGCCACCCAAATCATGCACTGAAATATGTTATTCAGATTGCAGTAACAGCCTGAAGTTAAGAAATAGCTGGTCTCTGGCTACCCATGCAAAACTAATTCAAACTCCTTGTGCACCTATCTTGTAAAACAAACAAGGCACACAATTATAGTCTGGTGAAATTAAAGGAGAACAGGCAACTTTTTATCCATAATTCTAATTTTATCCATAATTTTATCCATAATCCCTATTTTCTGACAAGATGCTGAAAAAAAAATCCGAGCAACATTCTTTTAACATAAGCATTCTTGATACTACTTTTTTCTAGCAAAAAAAGGCACGAAACATATATTTTGTGTGTGCTAAAAATTTGTTTCATAAATAATTCTGACTATGTAAGACACATGGAGCAGCAGATGACTTCTATGCTGAGTGGGGAAGGCTCAGAAAGGACATGGGCTTGATTCCCTCTGACTGTCGTGACAGCAAGCACTGAAGGAAGCCCCGCTCTGTATCTCACGTCCTAGCAAAGTGCACTACTGAAGCTGCAGGAAAAGGAGAGGGAGTTGAGCTACACTTCTCTCCAGCACAGGAGAAACGCAGGATGGACCCCGGGGGCTGCCCAAACGGAAGTCAGAACCTGCAGGGCTGCACGTTGGAAGCAACAAGGAGAAAGGATTCAACGTCTAGTCCCTACCACCACTCACAGCTGTTGCTTTGGCATCTTGCAGGTGTTCTACATACACTGACAGCAGCTGATGAAGTGTAATGGTTAGGTTTAGAGGTTACCTTGAGGTGTGGCCAGTACTTTAATATTAAAGAACAGAAGAGAAATGTGATTTAGCAATGCCTAACTCGGCAAAAGCAGACCAGGATTCTTGGCCTGGAGATGTGCTTCTGTATGATGAAGGGCTGCTCTCCTGGCAAGCCACACACATGAGAACTTTCACAAATAAAAGGCCACCAGAATCTTTCCTAAGGGAAAATATTCAGCAACTTCAGAACAGATTCTCTCCTAACCGTGACAGATTACCTAGGTTATCCAACAAGAACATTTCTGAGGAGCATGTGACATACTGCAGTGCAGAGCAACCTCTTTCTTTTTGAGGTGAGGAGTAACAAAGCAAAACAAAGAGAACTGTGAAACCAGTTGATAGTATTGAAGGTTCTTCTGTTTTTGTTTTTCTTTCATTTTTCCCTAACTTACACTAAAGATTATATTTGCTTTGGGTGCTTCCCAGAACAACTTGAGGCCTAGGAAAACGAGGGCCATAGTTATCCTTTTATTTATTTATTGTTTTTGAATGAATGAATCTTCCTTTTTTCCTCACCCCTACAGCAGATGACATTCTTGAAAAGCACTAAACGACTGAATGCAAACTTTTTTTTTCTTTTGGTATGAACAGCTTGAATATAGGATAGGCACTCTCATCTGCTGTTTGCTTTTTGATTCATCTGAAGAACGCAGAGACAATTTTCTGCTCTTTCAGAGAAGGTCATCATGGACTTCTCCTGGCCTTTTCTCTTTAGCTCTTTGGCAAAGGCTCAAATCCCTAAGAAAATTCTTCCCTTCAGTCAGCTCAAGGTTTTCCAGTGCTGTCTCCACTCTGTTAATCTTAACAGGAGAGGATTGGAATTTGAAACTGCTTGTGTGTCAGGAGAAAATCCCTACTTAATAAATGTCGTTAGCCCCAGTGTTACTGTGGTTTCTGATGGCAACAGGTCGTACAGTTCTGAGCTCTCAGATTCAATGCACCATGTGACAACTTCCTCCCATAAAGGGACAGGAAGGCTCCAAAGGCAGATAGGATGCGAGGAAGGACTGAGGAAGTGGTTAACCTAAGTTTAAGGAGATGAGAGAGGCAGGCAGACAGAGAGACAGAGAACCTGAATATTACAAGGCTGACATGAAGTGCAGCAACGTGGCATGGCGAAAAAAAAAACAAAAGAAAGAGGGGTAAATCAAGCTTACGACTTTTCTTCCTACAAAATCTGAGACTACAAAGAAGATCTGGAAACCAAATGGTACAGTAACTTCTCTGTTGGCACAGTAAACTTCTCATTTAAATAGGCATCTCAGATTTACTGGAGAGGTACATATCTGATCCAGTTTTGACTAGCAACAAATAAACAGAATAAATGAGGGATATCTGACACGGCCTCCAGTAGCAAGTTTCTTCAACTGAAATTACTGATATTTTATTCAGTACTGTACAGATCTCGCCAAGATTAAATGATCTGATGATTAAAACACAAGAAGTTAATACAGCTGCAGGGGAAAGAAATATGGCCTACTATATTACATTCAATACAGTACCGTGAGGCTGTGTCTACCTCTGAGCTTACAACTTAAGCATAAGAGACAGCAAGTCAGATACAGGCAGAATGCAGAGACACAAACACAGATTAACGCAACAGCTCATCAGACAAGTGTTTGGACAGCACTACGTGCAAGCAGAGTTTTAAAGACAGACCTGAAGGAACGGGATGGCTAGCTCTGAGCATATTTATAAAAATTCTCCCTGGTAAGAGAAGGCATTAGTATTTTTGGAAAATACAACAGTCAGGTGATGAAAACTGGCGTCTACTCTGCATTTTGGTGGGAGTCTAATTTTCGGAAAAGAGTAAGATGTAAAATGCAGAGCAGAGAGGCTATGAAGGGCCATGAACAAGATGACAACTATGTAATGTCTGGTACTGCAGGGGAAGTAGGTGGCTTCCCTGAGAATATCTAAGCAACGGGCAAGGAAAATAATCTTTGCAGCAGTACGTCGAATATGTAAGACTGCATTTGTCAGAGAGAAAAGGATGTGAAAAGCTTAGATGCTGAGAGTTTCAGTCATGTGGATGAAGAGGAATGGTTGTGTTTCAGAGCTACTACATAGAAGAGCTGGCGAGCCATAGGCAAAACTTGCAGCTAGGTGACCCGCAATCTACTTGTGTATGTCATGGAAAGAGTGGTAGTGGTGTTTCTGCGTCTTTCTTTGGGTAGCCTCAGCATAATTTAGAGTCCGAAATATAGGTCCCTCTTGGTTTCAAACCAGGCCAACAAAATTATTTGTCATTTTGAAAATTTGTGTTGCCTCAACTAAAGTTCAGAACACAAAAATTCAAATTTAAATCGGCTCTGCAGCTTAAAGAGGTTAAATAAAGCAACGCAAAAATTAGGAAGATAACTGAACTAAAGGAATGAGGGGAAAATAGGAAAGTGGTGAAGCCTAAATTACCTTAGTACTGTTTTTGTGCTCATCCTGACAACCATTTTGGATAGCTCCTTCTTCTATGCTGATATCGCAGTGGGGAGGAAGGGTGGTACTACATGAAGGACAAGGCTGCAATGAGACAAAAAACGTTTAGCCAGGAACATTCTGGTGTCACCATATTATGCAATTCATAATTTGGTCCACTTGTACATTTAACGCATGGTTAAACTAAATACAAAGCTACAGAATGGGATACATGAAGCAGAAGTTGAAAGAAACAAAATCTGCCATTTCAAAACAGATATTCTGTTTCCTAAAGTTAAATCTAACCAAAGGAAGGTTTACAAGTATAAGCAGTATGATATACTGTAATCACGACATACTGGCAAAGAAGAATAAAAAAAGCTTTAGTGAGAGAAGTGCAATTTTCTTATTTAAAAAGCTGTCTGCATTACTAGCAGCTGATTGAATACATAGCACAAAATACAGCAAAATTCAAAAGAACACAAGACACCATGACACACTGTTAATGGCATAGAGAAATGGAAAGCAATAATTCCAAAACCAACAAAGAGACATATTTTTTTTTAAAACAGCTTCATAAAACAGTGGAGCTCAGGCTACGGAATGTTATTGAGGCCAAACATTGAGTAAATATCATTGGAAACACGGAAACAAAAACATCAGGAGCTGTAAGAGTTGCGGGTAACACATTTCGGAAGCAACTTTAAATATCAGGTTTCAGTTTTCGAAACACCCTAATTCCTCTGAGTTAAGAGGCGATCTTTTTAAGGGGTATTAATTCCGTATTTGTATCTTGCAAAGTTCTTCTAACTTTTCTCTAGCATTGGCCATTTAGAGACCAGATACTGCATTAGATGGACCCTGTATCTCATCCATATTAGCAAGTCTTATGCTCTTAAAACGGGTTTATGTTACCAAACTTGCCAACCATGGCTGAAGGCACACGAGTCACCTGAAAGAGCATGCTAAGTTGGGCACACTGGACTACGTGATGGTTTAGTTATCTCTCTAAACATCTCGATAAAGCTCCCTACAAGCAGCTTGAGTCTTGCAGGCACCTTTTGTCCCAAGCTGTACATCCAGTGTGTCTCTCCTAGACCAAAAACATGACAATTTCTCCCTTCAAATCCACTCCCTGTTTCAAACACCAGCGTGTAACTGTTTTTGAGGATTGACTTTTCACCCAAAGCATCCTCCCTTTGCTGGTGTCCTATCTGCAATTCAAGAATGTAGCATCTTAAATGTTAAGGTTGTCACAGTCATCTTTTATGGTCCTCTATTCCAATGACTGTTGATCCACCTAATCATCCAATAACGTTCTTAAACTGATGATTCTGGGCTTTCTTAGCAAGCAGACTATCCTGTGTGTTGCTCCTCAGGGACAAAGTCTGGGTTGGAGTACTAAAATTACATGGAAACACATGAAGACAGCATGTGATCGGATTCTATTAAAAAAAGTCTAGGACTAAACATCACAAATGCCTTGATCAATTTACATAAGGCAATATTAAATGGCTTGAAAACTGAGCATGACAATGAACTAACAAGTCTACAGCACTTGCAAGTAGTTTTAATCATGGCAGAAGTCAGTGAATGGTGATAATATAAAATATACCTCTATTATCAAAAATAAAAAGTGTATTGCCTGTTTGATCTTGCTAATAAATCAACAAGGCCATCTCAAATACTTACCTCCTGGGGCTAAATCAGTTGACAAAAAACTCAGAAAAGAAGCTTGACCTTTTGAAAAGAGACAGGAGTTTATCTGACTTATCCCTATGTGGGCAAGTCAACATCATTAACTCCATTCTTTACAGTAGATGCTTACACAAGCTCAGTGCGGTTGTGGTCCAGTCACAATGAATAATACATTAATGCACTTTCAGCAAACACCAAGTCATACAAAACTACTTTCTGTTTTCATTCTAAGGTTAGAACATTTTTATAACAGCTTATGATTCCAACTCAAGTAAGGGATTTTCTAAAATATGACAGGTAAAGTAAATAGATACTAAAACTAAGTAAGCAGGTTATACAGCGTTTTCATTCAAGAATCGGCTGCCACTATAGGTTTACTTCTATTTTTAGTATCTTTCTTTGCTGTATTATTACAAACAAACTTTATGACTTGAATACCTTAAAACTGGTATTTTATTGATACTCATACATCAGTGATATTCTGCAATTAACTAATGATATCATCAAGGAGAGGGCAAGACGTAATGTAAAAACATGGATCAATTACTGCCACATTCTCCTTCCTGCCTTTCCTAAACATCCATTCAAGATCAAAATGCTAAAGTATTTTTTCCCCCCAAAAATGGTCACTTATTCCCTTTAAAAGAAGAATATTTTAACTTGACTATCATTTTGCACCTCCCAGTCTTCTAGTCTTTTTAGCAGAACAGGAGTCATCTCCTCCCACATTGATACTGTTTACAGCTTTGTATTTGAAACAGTTGGCCTGTAAGTCATGATTCTTTCGTAAATTTTATTTCCACACCCTACCAGCAAACCGAAGGCTTAACAAAAGAAGTCTACTCCCTAAAACAAAACAAACAAACAAAAAAGCAAAAACAACAACAAAAAACCTCTAGCATGGATGACAAACGCTCCTTGAAAGTCTGACCCAGCCTTCCTGGCCTACAACCACTTTGGCAATGGACTACCCAGGCAGAGAAAAGACTGGATTGAAACTTGATCCATACTTGACAACTTGCTGCAGAGTTTGCAGTATCTGTAATCTGCAATGCTTTCTGAAGCAAGTACCATTTGCAATTGCAAACATGCTCCAACCGCAATCACAGAACACACACAGAAGTGTTTCTAAATATCTCAGTATTCACGTGAATTGTGTCCTCATTGCGCTACGCCTGTTCTCACACACTTTGGTCATGCATTGTACAGATGCTTATCAGACAGTACAGAAAGCTAAGTTTGGGGTCATTCAAGATTCACTTCAGCATCCAGGTATTTTGGACAAGTCAGGCAGCAATATCTGCAAAGTGTTGTCAGACTGCTTGGAAAATCACGGCCAAGACCTGCAGTGCTCATGGTGATGAATAAAAACAGGTACCTATAAGCATAAATTTAGGACAAAGGTAGACAGGGCATCCAAGAAGGCTGACACTGAGCAGGCACTTGTTTTTCTGAAGAAGCTTCTCTTCTTGAGTTGCCAATTTTAGCTTCTCCTTCATTTATCTGGACAGGCGTGTTTGCACTTTTGCACTGTGCAGATCAGCTTTCAGCATTTAAACAGTAATTAAGATGTCAAGATGGTCTCAGAGTAAAAAGCCATGGGAAGTGGACCAGGCAGTCAACCAAACAGTGCGTGCCAGCAGCCTGTCTCAAGGTTACACACTACTTGTTTTTGGAATAGTGACACAACTGCGTCACCTTTCTTCAAAGTCATTTGCGTTTCAGAAAACATTTCCTGAAGGGCCAGCTGAATCTCAACAGCAGATTATATTTTGGACTCGGGTTATTTTAACAAGGAGTACCCCAATTTAATACATAATAAATGTATTAAATCAATGTAAACCTTAAGAGCAGCCAGGACAGTATGATACCTCACTGCCCTCCAGTTAAAGCTTCACTTTGCTGTCTGACATTAACAAGGCATATTTACTTCCTCCCACAGCAGTAACTTGAGTTTTACTGCTTTGTTTATTCCCTCCTCTCTTCACTCTACTCCATGCACTGGCAGCTCAGGTCAATATCGAGCTCAGGAGCTCAATATTGCTGCATTTCGTACTTTTTTCTTCCTTCACTACTCAGAGCAGATTGGTTTGTTACTCACTACTGTCACAGCATCCCTTGAAAGCAACAGCACAAGGTTGTGCAGCTCAATGGCACTCATGCCCCCCTGCTTTCCTTACCTGACGTAGGAATTATGCTACAGTAACAGTAGGGCTGTGCCACGCAAGTGCCCTGGGGATACCTAGAGTCACGCCGAGTGAGCCACGGGCAGAGCGAGGTGCCTGTGCTAATGCAACCTGCTTCTCAGCCACTTGCTCGGAGTCAGCCTCAGCACATCTCCTTGGCCATGCACTGAGCAGCACAGGCTGACTCAGTGGTTCGGATTCACTGCTCTGTGGCAGATTTTCCTATCACCTTCACTGAAAGACAGGCAAGAGCTGGAATGCTGGCATGTCAGGGATGCCAAATACACTCTTTCTATATATGAGAAAAGAACAGGAAGAAAAAAGTACCACCACGAGCTTAGGATCAGTCAAATTGTACACAGTATATACTTAGGGGAAAGAGCAAATATGGCTAAAGCTGCTTCCTGTAGTTACACACTCTTGGCTGCAACTCTGCATCAGCCTGCTGGCTGGCCTCACTGGCAATCAAGTATTTTCGGTCCAAAACTAAAATCAAGCACATACGCAGGGGAGAGGCCTCAGCCATTCTTCCTAATCCAGACAACATACATACAAGCAACAAAGACATCTGCCCATGAAGTCTGTCAGTTAAATGTAAAATTTGTGCTGAAGAGATCCTCTCAGGACTAAGTGGGCTTTTTACCAATGAAATCTAATGATAGTGGAGTTTGGATGGCCATTTCACTGCTGTGGTTCTGACCATTAGTGACCAGCTCAGCCAGCCCAATAACAGGAACAAATGTACCCACAGGAAAAGAGAGACGAGTCATCTGTTGTTTGGGAAGTCTATTCTGCCTTGGAAGATTGAGAGTAACAGCGAAACAACAAAGTAATACACACTCTTTCACAGATTTACTTGTCAAGAGCTCTTGCGAGAGGTGTGAACATAACAAAATGTTAGCACTTTTCTAAGCTGAATCCATACGAATCATCACCCTTAGGTGTAGATAAAGGGTTCTACAGCAAACAAATACAAAACACTGTCATAGCCTACAGGAGCATACTAGAGCCTACCTCACGAATCTGTTATCTTTCCTTTTTTTTTGGCAGGGGAGGGGGAGGTACAAAGATGAGGGACAAGGGAGAATTAGTGTTGTTTGCTACATATTTATATGAAAGTTTCATACGCATGTGACATGCACAATAGAGAAAAGCAGAAGCAGAAAATCACAGAAGTGCATGACGCACTGATTCTTCTTTTTCCTCCCTCATAAAATGAGACCATTGATAAATATGGTTGGATGTCTCAGTCCTGAAATATAAATATTAAGAAAATTCTTTATCTGAAATCATCTTTAAAAAGTGCTCATATTACTTCAGAGATCTCCTGTCACACATTTTGCTTTTGCTTTGCAATTTTTTCCTCCCACAAACTTATATACATAAGAAATGAATATGCAAACCATAAGGTTCTCCTGCCTGCTCATCTCTCGCGTGTTGGTACAGTTTGAGGTCCATACTGCTTGACTCTGAAACAAGAACTGACCTTAGGTTTTTCTGCATGTTTGAGAGTCTTTGTTAAATCACCAGTGTTCTCAGCTGACGACGCTCCCTGGATCTTAGTTGCATCTCCGGACTCCAAGCCAGGAAGCAAAGCCTGTGAGCAGCTGCAGTGAGGGTCCTTCACTTTCTGACCAGATATCAGATAAGTCTTTAAACCTACAGAAAAGGAACAAACAGTCAGAATGGCTAAGTGACAATAACAGCACTCCAATTGACTTCTCATGGAGGAAATACACTAACTATTAAAGAATCGATATTTTCATGCTATTTGATTATCATGGCTCAGGAGTACAGTACAAAAAAAACAGATGCTAGTTGGGAACAACCATCAGGAATATAAAGATACTGTGTGTAAAATGGTAGGAATTATATCTGCCCAACATGTGCTGTCCCAGATACAAGAGACTGTTCTAGCACATAGCATCAGCCTCGAATGACATGTACTTCTCTTATTCCATTTTTACCCACATACTTTGGAGAAAAAAAGCTAAGCCCTAACACATTCACTTCAAAACTGCAATATGAGTCTGATATTAACTCTTTACTTTTGGCAAAGTATTTAAAGCCTGTTTTCACAGTCTGTTTTCAGCAATATCTAACTGATGCTGCAATTCTGGAAATGTGTATGGATTCCTGCAGTTATAACCTCCATTTCTCACAGAGATACAGTGCAGACTGATTAATGCTGGTAACACTCTGAAGCAGGAAATGGGATAGAAGTGCTAGCAATTCTGATGGGTGTTCATCATTAGGGAAGTCTTCACATTTCTAAAGAACGAAATCAATCTCTCTCTCACACGTACACCCACACACACACTCCCTGCAACTGTTGCACGGACTGAAGCATAATTGGAAACCAGATCCTATATTAACAGCCAGGCTGGTGAATACTGCATTTTATCAATTGCAGCAGCATTCTGTTTTGAATATTGCCTTACTTCACAAAGGTGTGTTATGATATTCTGCGTCGTGGTCTGGGCACAAAGACTGCCAAGGAACTACTCATCCCACTTATTAATCTTGCCCCTAAGAGCATGGAGGGCATCACCTCTTCAACCTGGACTGTGTCATTCTGCAGGGTGAGATTGATTCTTGAACTGAATTCTCCCGGTTTTGTTTTGAAAGACAGAATCACATGTGATCCCTTGCTGATTTTGCACTTGGGTTGGCAAACCACTGTTTTTTTTTTTTTTTTTGGCAAGATACTTGTCCCCTAGCTGTATTCAGACACATGACTATCACGATGATCAACTGCCTTCACTTGCATCCTTGCATAGGTTGAAAGCTGCAACTAAATCTGTCAAGGCCTGTTCTGCTCCAGTCCACTGAAGACAGTGGTCTTGCTGTTCCAGCAACAGCTGTCACTGAGATCAGGTCATTTCCTTATAATTTTGTTCAGAGATTTAAAAAATATTCTACAAACATTTATTTCTCTGCAATATGTAACACAGACAATGCCGTGTCTGCAGCCTTCCCAATAAAAATAACAGATCTAGTAAGAGCATTTTTCTCTGTTTATTCCACTAGCAATTCAAACTCCTGCGCCCTTCTCCACTGCATAGAGAGGTGCAGCCACACGACTGTTCGACTTCAGGCTACCGGCTGCTGGGAGAGCTTCTGTGGTCCTCAGCTTGCTCCACGTCAGGGGTAATTAGCTCACTTATTCGAGCCATTATATTATATAGCCAATCTCCATTTTCATACAGTTGTAGCAGCACTTGGACTTTACTCCATCACTGCTGTTTCATTAAATCTGAGCTGCCGCTGGCTTCTGGACTGTCTTTTTAAAATTTATATTCCTGGGGGCTGCAGTTTAAGGAATTTGCCACAGTCAGCTTACAATTATATGTTTCCTCTGGAGAAATCTAGAGCATTCAGCTTGCTAGTCCCTATTTTTAAAAGTTACATTAAAGCAACTGGATTATTTTTCCATTGCCGCTATCTTTTTTTTTTTTTTTTTTTAAAGGGGAAATAATATAATTGCTTGTGCTCTGTATTTTTAAGCAGGCATTTTTTAAATGCTCTCGCTCTCTTTTACTGTGTTGTGCTGCGTAATTATTTTGTAGCTGTGTTACATAAAGCAAAATTATCTCTGTTTTGAGCTCCGTGCGGAGGAAAAAGTGAAAAGGCGACGGTGCTGCAGTAATTGAAAACTTGTTTGGAAAAGCAATACCCACACTCTCCCCAACCTTCGACCACAGTGGGTTGTGGCTCCTCCAGCCCACTCCACCCTTCATACTTCCTATATGCGGCCAGCCCTGCTAACCAAAAGCAGTTACGGCAACATTTTGCATTGAGAACTATTCTCACGCGCGTAGTTTTGGGCCACGTGTTGTAGGCGCAGGGTTCAAAGCTCGCTAAAATGGCTGGTGGTTGGCACGGAGGTTGTTTACCGATAGCCCCCTTCCCTGAGGGCCTCCCCCTGCTCGCAGCCCGGTTCGCGTGGGGCCAGGTGGGCATGGGGCTGCGTGCGCCCGAGGAGGAGGCAGCAGGACGGCTCCTACTGCTGAGCGTCTGCAAACACTAAGTGTTCAACAGATCAAGGGCCTGGGAAAGCAAAGGAGGAAGAAAAGGTTATTTTTGATTTTTTTTTTTTTTTTGAAAATTAGTTTAAAAATCTTTACTCATTGCAGAACTTTGCCAACATTGCCTGACTAACACTTGGTTTGCTATTAAACACTTCTTTGGATAGGAAAGCTTTGCCTTACTATTCCTTGCAATGCCATAACCCTTCACAAAGCAACTCCTATGTTCAGTTTGAAATATTTTGGTTTGAAAAAATGGAACATTAATGCAGCAGAACAGTATTGGTTTAGCAAAATGTATAATACATGAGGAGTGTTTTTCCTTCTCCTCAATATGCACTGAGTTGCTACAACCAGCACTTTGTCACAAAAAAAAAAAACGCGTGGAAGGAAAAATATTCACATTACCACACAGCAGGTTTAAATCAGGTAATAAAGAAAGATTAAGTTAAGACGCAAGCAGTGCAGGAGATGCTATTTTACCTGAAATACAACAAACTGAAACCTGTGGCTGCACAACAGCTTGACTCAGGACTTCTTCTCCTGCCATCCCCGACTTTATACTGCTCATTTCTCCCTCCTCCAAATTTAATCAAAGTCAATGCTTAAAAAAAATCCCACAATCTCAAACTGTCTGATAGCAACTACACACCCAGGCAGGCTTCACCCAACAGCCCATTTTTGCTTTTTCCAAAGCTGCCTTCCAGAAGCCAAGAGCAAGAAGCTGATGAATTCCCTCGAGAAGAAATATTGTACCAGACTGGGGGGGACTCCAACAATCCCTTCCCTCCCAGCATAATAATCTAATTTTCATGTAATTTTCTCCCCTCTGAAAAACAAGTCACATATTTGCAAAAGATGAGCTGCTTCCTTCCCTTGTCTTTGGGTCATGAAAATTTCAAAGCCTAATGAAGAGAAACAGTGCCTGCCTACGGATCCAACAGGATTATTTCTTGAATTCAACCACTTTGCCTATTGACGTGGCAGCATTTGCAATGTGCATTTCAGACAGAAGAGTTAATGGGAAAAATCTCTATAACTCTGTTGGTTTTATCAGTCCCACTAACAGTGAATTTGAGAAGTGCTAAGAAATTCCTGTACTTTGTCTCCTTCCTTCAGTTAGCTTTTCCTTTTTAGAGTAGTATTTCTGTAAATTTTTTATAAAGACAGAAATCCACCCCAAATACTAAAAAAAGCTCCTAATAACAAAAACCATACATAGGCATGCACTCACACTCAATTTTGTGCACACACAGAAACCAACACAAATACTGTTGTGTATAAACACCCGAAATCCTCAACCTGATTTCAGTGGCGTAAGAAAAATCAGTCTTTGCAGCACGAGAGACAAGTTGAGTAGAGCAGGGAGCAGGAGAGGACTCCAGTGCCCAGCAGGGCTTCCCGGAGCACCGCGCTCATGTTGGAGGGTTTCTGTAACCCCGTTTGAAGGATGCAGTTGCGCCGACGTGATCTGACTTCTTGTATATCAGTGGGCATCATCGGTGTGTCTTTCTAAGCTGGGAGGTCTCCATGCTAGACCTCAGGAGATGGGCACTAACAGAAGCGTTGCTAAGCAATTCCTTGTCAAAATAAGACTCATTTTCATCATTTATGCTCTAACTCCATGAAAGCCGAAGATTTTTAGCCCTCTGTTAAAAGCAGAGATGAAAACTACCTTCTTTCTGGCAAACTAAATGCTCACATGTACAATCTGCTGAACACTGAAAGCTTTTGAAACTCCTTTCATTACTGATTCTAAGGAAGAGACACCAAAAAATAACGACAATATTTCACTCATGCTCTCACTGATTCATTTAATGAAAATATAATCCCACACTTGCTATATATTCGTGTTCCTACCTCCACAAATTGCTTCAGCTTTTCAACTGCAGGAACTCCCAGGAAAGAGCATTTAACAGACTAACACTATACCTTCCTTTTTAGGGTAACAGTTTTTCAGTTATACAGCCTTTTTTTTTTTTTTTTTTTTCCTTCTCCTGTAATATTCATGTATTCATGAAATAATATCCAAATTGTATCAATAGCGATTAATATAAACCTATTTGGTAAAAGGGGACATTCTCCTTCATTATTTACCTTTCCATCATTTCCTTTAACGTCAACATATTTTAATGGCATATTTCTTCCCAAATAATTAGTAAAGAGGTAGGAGGTTACTAAAATAATTGAGTGCTGTTTTTCAACTCCATGTTTTTTCAGTATTTTGCATCCCAAAATAAGAGTTTGCATGAAACCTTTTTTCCTGTGTGAGAACAAAAGTGGCTGCCACTCACACATGAGGGCAAGAATTTATGGCTGCATTTTTTCAGCTACAAAGCAGTGCTAACTAATAACCTTTCCCTGCTTGCCAAGATGAGCATAACATTAGCTAGTATTTTTTTGTAGTTTAGTTTCTCTTTTTATATACCTGATACCTTTTAGAGTTCCACATTAAGGAAACAGTGCCTGTAAAAGCAGAATAAGTGTAAAAAACAAAAACACATTTGTAGGCTTACACAAGTATCTACTAGCAGCGTAGCAAGCTCATAAAAACACTTAGCAGTTCAGGGTTGGCTTTAGTTCTCTTTTTCTTAAATTGATGGGTGGTAAATCACATTTAGATTAATGCTTCTCCATAATCACCTCTTTCTTTCTCTTATAACACAAAATTTCCTCCATTCCCTTTAAAGATGCATTAAGCTGTTACTTTGTCAAAGAAAGAAAAAAAAAAAAGAGAAAAGAAACTGGTATTCAGCTACTGCCATTGGTTGGAAAGAAAAGCAAGACCTATATTTAGGTTTCCTCATATAATAAAATATGTTGTAATGTTGCGTGTTGCCATACAATTTTGTCAGACTCTGACTTGCTCTGCAATTTCTAGCATGTAAAGCAACAAGGAAAGCAAGAAAGCAAGCAAGCAAGAAAGAAAAAGAAAGACTGGAAACATATATTGGCACTAATTCAAATTTCTTTTTGACACTTCTCTCCTAACGTTTCTATGTTTTTTGTTTTTTATTTAAAAGTTTAAATAATTTTTCTGGTAGTAATCTAATTTAATGTTTATGCAAGAAGTAATACATAGCCTGCCATGAGCTCTAGCGTTCCTTGGATGCTCAGCCACAAATCAGCCATAGAACACGTGGCTGAGTTCAAGATGATTTTCAATAGCAAATACCTTGTCTCATTCCTAAAATGCCATCCTTGCCTTATCTGTTTGTATTTACGAGGAATACTTTCCTCATTTTCCTGTACCCAGTACTGTGCTGCAAACCCCACAGCAAAATATTCTAATCCAGTGAATTGGACAATGGACAGTTAAATCACAAACAGCTATTTAAGAACTAGCACAAGTTAAGGACACAGTGACTACTTTAAGTGCAAATAATATACCTGGGTTGTCAAAATTACACTCCACTCAAACAGTCCTATGTACAGTAACACTGACACAGATAATAGGCATAAGTGCTTAATGGATCAACAGCAGCTATATATAACCACAACAGGAGATCTTGGTCAAAATACATAAATACTTGAAACTGTTAAAGTGCAAATCTGAAAATGAACAAATATAAATGAAATTTAAAATCCTCTTCCTAGATAACACCTGGCAATGGAGCTAACAAAACAGAAGCCAGAGGCACCTTTAAAGAGGAATCCAGTAACCAAGCTGAATGCAGTGCCAAAGTATGTGCAATTTCAAATGCAAAGGAGAGTTCTTACTTAAATAATAATACTTACTTGTCCCATTTTGAAATCTTAACTTGCTAACAAGTTGTTAAATTAATAATTAACTTCAGAACTTCAAGGAGAAATAAAAAAGCTCTCTGGAGATTCTAATAATTTTATGATAAAGTACTCATCTGTGCTGAAAGAAGCAAAAGATCAGATAAACACCCTCACCTGGGTAACAGCATTTAGTAAACACAAATTGGATAATCAAAAGGGTTGTGACAAACCTGCAAAACATCTTCCAGTTAATTGAATTTTCATAGTTGCGAAAGTTGGACAGCTATGTGTAAGTAATGATCACAACTCCCTGAAATCACTGACTTTGAAGCTTAACATTATGCTCCTGTTTTTGAGACATTTAGGCATGTAAAGACCTATATGCACGTTTTAAAGTTTCAAGCAATTGAAAAAAAATTGCAGACAAGCATTTCACTGACCTGGAACAAAAGAAAAAACAAACAAACAAAAAACCCCAAATATTTCATCAATATGCACATGACTTATCAACAAACACTTTTTTCTTCACTCATGTTGCGGGATCGTGCAAGAAAATATTTGACAACTTTACGTAAAATAAAGTTAATTTTCTCCAACCTGAGAAGTTGCATTCCAGACAAAGAAAGTCATGCTGTTACAACGGTAGAAACTATTTTCAGCTCAGTGCAAACAAAAGAAGGCGATTACAAAATGCCTGGATTGTAAGAAACACCCCTACCTGGAAAAGCACTTTGAATGTATGGACTGTATTTCCTGTGACTAAAATTAGAATCAGGAATTTATGAGCCAACTTGTTATCTTACATCTCTGGAAAGCAGAAACAACAACAATAAGAAACAGAATTTTATCAATTGGAAAGCCAAAAGAAACAGTAAAAAAAAACCCAAATCCCAACCCTATCTTCACAGCATCAACAGACAAATTGCAAGGAGCAAGAGAAACCAAAAACATCTTCTGTCTTACAGATATCTCCTGTTTTTCTTGTGTCTCCTTTGTTTAGCAAAATGCCTACTTTTAATCGGCTAACACACAACAGCGGGCTTGGAAAATGTTGATCAACAACACACGCCTAATTGTGGTGTTCAACATCTGCCGTTTATAAAGGGGGGACTCTGAATCCAAACCGGTGTTTGCAGTTAAGCTGCCAGCATAAAACCCTGTGTCCTATTCCTCCTTTAGGTTCTTTTATTTTCTTTTCACCTGTGCAAAAGAAGAAGAGAGAAAAGGCCTAGAAGAACCCATGGAGGATATGCAGCGCAAACCAAATCTCCAGCTACAACTGCTGGCTCAGGAATGTATGTACATATATTTTAAAAAATTCTATTGGCAAAAGGAAAGCCATGATGCTGACTGAGACCAATCCACCTGATTTCTTAGTCTTGCCATGGGAGAGGTTATCTCTATTCTAAGGACTCCTCGTAAAACTTAAGAGACATATGATGCTCCTGTATTTAAGGCAAGAAGAGGGCTTACATCCAGTCCAAGGTGATTTGGGATTAGCTCTTAAAGATGGCAGAGCAGGATTAAGAGTGATGCTTTGCAACAGGGAGGTTGGACTGGAGAAACTGAGGCCACTCAGCCTCAGTCAGGCCACTCAGGTCCCACCGTGCTGCTCGCTGCTGGCTCAGCAGGAACGGGCTCCGGTGCGACTGCCGCTCCGCGCGGCCCCGTGATGCGAAGCAGATGTAAACGCAGTCTGGATGTACAATACGCTCTGCCTGCTTTGGCATGCTAGCGGCTCTGGTCTTAAAATAAAGAAAAATGATAGGGTCGCAACTCTGTAAAGATGGTTTACATTTGAAAACCCAAAATAAAAAAAATAATAAAAAAACAAAAATGAAAAAAGATGTTTTCTTCCAGTTTCTTGTTTAGCATGCAAATTCTCTTTTTTCCCTCCATAATTGAAAATAAGATCCCTCAAAGAGCAGAAATACACAGCTATGGCAGCAAACCACCTTAATTTCTAGGACCACATTATCCTTTGAAACGCAGAGCTGTGCAGAGAGGCACCTCAATCCCCTCATGCCCTCAGCATCAGCCCTGCGTTTGCATCGAGTTACTGCTGGTGCCTGGGCCATAGTACTGACTTCGGTGACAACAAGGTGGTGGAGGAAGTTACCCGGGGAGGTTCCCTTAGAGGCTCTTTGAGATTTCAGTCCAGCCTCTGTGACACCAAGGTTTCCATGCTGAAACTGTTGCACACACAGAAATTTCTCATGTTCCAGATTGCTCTAAGAGGGTAACAATCCTTGTATGTAGTGCATGCTTCCAAAGCTTCATTTTGTAACATCAAATAAAAAGCTGTTTCAAACTTAAAACTGTATTTCTTTGTGGGAGAGAAGCAAACAATCAAAAAACTATATCGAAGCTATTTCCAAAGCAAGGACTTCAAACAATCTGTTCAATCAGCAGGATTATAAACCAAAGCTACACTGATAGATGCAGATTTTTTGAGAAAATTCCACCCCTCCATATGGGATAATTATATAAAGGCCTAAGCACTCCAGAAACACATGCACCTCATGTCTTCAATTTTCTCCTGTCCACGTAACGGATGGCATACCCTGGGAAATGCAGAGGGCCGGTACCAACCCCTGCAAAACACAGATGCAATTTCATATGAGATATATGAGATGTAAGATGGAGCCCACCTGCAAGTTTTTTCCAACTCAAGGCTGTCAGGGATGGGAACTTTTTATCTTGAACTAAAAAGACATGGCCAGACTGAAGGCGATGAGAAATTTATTAGAAACTCCACCTCAAAATATTTCACCCAGCCCTGGGAGACTTCACCTATCCTTTGGACCAGTATTTTAGAAATGACAAATGGCAAGCAAAAAAAAAAAAAAAAAAAAAAAAAAAAAAAAAAAAAAACCACAATAGTCTGCTGCAACTTGAGCCTGCTGAGGCATTTGGTAATGAAGTGAGCTATTGTGGCTCTTGGTACTAATACTGTTTTAATAGAATCCAGACAAGAGCACACACCAATTTAAACAAGACTTTGGAAGTCTATGCTGCTACACTGGTGCAATCTCCTTGTGTTGACAGGGCTACAATTGGGCAAATTCTTTCCTTTTTGCGTAATGCAGGTACTCAGGATCCTGCATGGCTAACTCAGCATTCCATGTAAACCAGGGCAATGCTACAGGCGAAACCTGCCCTCCCCAAGAGCCTGGCAGCTTCACTGCGCTCTTAAGAAATGTGTGCTAATCTACTCTGAGAGCTGGTTGGCTCTCTGTGTGCAACTGGTTGGCTCTCCATTTTGATTAATAATTGTTAAAAATTTATAATCAAACTTTTCGAAGTTAAGATGATGCCATTCTATCACCATCATTTTTTGATATTTTTTTTTTTTCAAGCACAACTGATAAAGTAATACTCAAAACACTCAGCAAATATCAACATATTCACTTAGGTCAGAATGGAAATAGATCATCTCAAGCATCTTCATAACAACAGAAAAGAGGCCTCTAATTTACAGATTTCTAAGTTTCAATCACATACTGATAAAAACAACCCCCTCGTTTAACCTTTCCTCAGTACTGGCTCTACACGTGCCTATCTTGTCATGACACAGAATGCACAGAAAGCAGTAACAAAATAGAAGTAATTGAGAAGATAAAGTTGTGTTTTAGGAAATGTACGCTATTGATTCTGCCAGTTACTCTAAGTTTGTTGCAAGCCCATGCCAACATTTCTCCATGCTTGTTTATTGGCACTGGGATCTCTACAGAAGGATGATCTCTGCACTATGCAAGTAACCTTAAAAAAAGTTTCTTTGAAAAGGATGACAGGAATCCTCTCTGGACAACAAGAATGCTCTGTGAGGTTTTACTGAGGTGCATTCATTCAAGTTAGGTGATGCAAAACTTCACTAATTTGATTAGCCTAAGAGAAATCACGCTCATAAAAAATAAAAGTGTCCTTAAGGGATCAAATCAAAACTAATAAAATTGTATATTACAGAAAATCCTCACATTAAAAATATTAGGCTATTATCTTTTGAGCTATATCCCTGCAGCAGTTTTCAAAGTAAAGAAAAAAGATAATCATTTTCTCACTTGCCATCACAGTCTACCAGCATTGTTTGCAGAATTAATATTTGGATCAAGATTATTATTTTTCTCCCCTCTTGGAGAACAGCTAGCATGTTTCAACAAAACACCAATACAGCAATATAGCTACCAATATCACCCGGTGTGGAAATCATGCTAGCATCAACATATTTATTCAAAAGGGCTACGAGGGACTACACAAAGAGATGAAGTTGCACTACTGAATTTCAGCAGTTTCACAATTCCCCCATGTTATACCTCATGCATTGTGCAACACAGACACTTGTAATTCCAGGTAAGTTGTTATTAACATATGTGCCACTTGTTTACACACAGCTGACAGCTTTAAATGGTTACTAATTCAGTACTGAAAAATAAAATCAATGAAAATAAAAACTGCTGCAAGTGGCACTTCCACATAACAGGGGGTGGTAATAACACAAACACAGGGAGCACTCACCATGTGAACGGGCATTCCACAGAGTTGTATCTTCAATTAAATCATCAAAACTTTGGGCACAGAGTATCTGCTAGCACAAAAGATTAACCGAGAGTCCTTGCAGGGAACAGCTACAGTCCTGTTCTGAGATGCTAAGTGTTGCCCACTCCCCCTCTCATATCTTTCCAGACACTTTATTTCACCTCCTTGATAATATTTCACCTCCTTTCCATATTAAAAAAACCCTCCCGAAATAAAAGATTTCAAAAGTTGCAAGACAGAGCTTAAAAAAAAAAAAAAAAAA
>VZSV01000087.1:974103-1005062 GCA_013398735.1 Nothocercus julius
CATGCAGGTTTAGGCAAACCGGTCCTATCATCATACATTAAGCGTAAGTATCACCCCCCTCGTTGTCACTGGCCACCCGCAGCTTTGGGCTTCATGTCAGATCCACAGCACAGATCCCTACCCCTGGACCACACGGACAGTGAAGATGGACCCTCAAGGATGCAACTGACTCCATGATCACCGGTTACACATCTACTTGTGAGACCATAATTGGGAACACAGAAAAATAAACAAAACTTTACACTCTCTGTATTCTCATTCTTTAGTCTTATTCCTTATTCTCCCTGAATTGCAACTTCTCAATTACATTCTCCATAAAATGTGTAAATATCAGTTGTTTGTTCTTCCGCATCCTGACAGTATATGAAGGTATTTGTTCCCTCCTCTAGGATAAAGACTTCTAAAAGAGTGTGGAGAAATAAGAGCAGCAGCAATTAGAACATAAAACTAGAGTCTCATCCAACACCTGAGTATAGACCAGATGTTCTCAGTCTGTGCAGAGCATTTGTCAGGGATCTATGCAAGATAATTAATAAAAACAAGCCCATAAGAACAGGTTTCTCTTCTCCAAGCACAGCAGCACCTACACCCATTGGAGACTGCAAACCAGGAAGGCTTGAAAACCACCTAACAACATAACAAGAAATATTTTAGGATCTTTTCTGCCATCTTCTCCCATTATACTGCTCTCCTGCGGCATGAACTGCATCTCTAACTCCTAGAAGACATTACAGGCAAGAGGGACGATGATACTTTGCATCCACACCAGCTACGAGGGCCGCGAACGCTTTTGCTGTCACACGTGCAGCTATTGAGGGCCATTAGCCAAAGCCCCCTGTACCCAAGAGGCAAATGGCTGAGCAGGGAAAGAGCAAAGCAAATCCAGGCATCTTGTACAAAGATTTAAGAGCGTGTTACATCTGGTCTGGCACAGTCATTTCAAATGTTGCATTGCCGTCCTGTTTAGCAACCTCTGCTCCATCAGATGGCATATGTGCCAGCTTACTTGTGATAATTATTTAGGCAAAACACACCTATAAAATAACAGCATGCATATAATGAATTCATTCATGCATCCAAACAGCCAAATGCCTGATAGAACTAATCTCATTCAAGATTTGTCACTTGTTGCTCAATGAATTCTCTTGACTAACATTACATAAGTCATTAATCCACGTAGGGTAAGCGATGTTACATAAAAGAGAGTTAAGTAAGCATTTTCCAAATATAAGTCTGTTGACAATCTACTTTGGCTAGTACTGTATTTGAAATGAGTTCATGCTCATGCTAAGAGCTACAAGTCTTTGGCCAGAGCTGATGCCCAAACCCAGTTTTAAGGCTGAAGGAGACACCAACACTACTCAGATGAACATGGAGAAAAGCTTCCAAGTGGCATAAAACGGTCTTGGATTAAGTAAGCACTTCTGTTGTGCCAAGGTTTGAGTCTTTTACAAATCACAGTCAGTCTGCTGCATACCAAATCATGTCCCATATTTAATTTCTTCATCTTTTGTAAAAACATTCAGAGTTTGTGCTAATAATCAATTATTACACTTCAACCTTCCCCTAGGCTAAAAGTTATTACTGGGGACTACAGGAATGTGTCTGGAAATCAAAAACAACTCGAGTGAAAAAGCCATGGGCTCTGAGCTGGTGTAAATAGATAATGGACTATTAAAGCTCATCTCCTCTCTACACCACAAAGAAGCGGCCCATTGGGTCACCTTACTAATATATGGGTGACTGCATTTAGTGCTGATTAACTCATCAGAGGAAGCTTCTACAGATAATATAGTCTAAATAGTGATGATTATTATACTATTCACTAGATAGATAGCTACCCTAAGTAACTTGACAAATTGATGTTGAGAGATATTTCAGGATTGAATACTCAATACTTCATATTTTGGAAATTATTCAGAGTGATTCTTTATAGTTACAGCTAACTTAATCTGACGTTTTTCATCATAGCCAGATCCAGGAACCTCTTATTGATAAAGCAAGGTATTTTCAAAATATACTATACAAAACTCAGCAGTCTAATCTTAACCTGTCCTCTTGATATTTAAAAATTTCAAGAAATTTGAAATTTCAAATGATTGCTTTTTACCATATCCTAAAGGTTTGATATGATATTGTAAGAGACAAGTGTTCCACACATATAAACACTGATAAAAAAAAAAAAATCCAATGAAAACAATCTGTAAAACAAACAAGTTCTCATGTGGAATAAATCTTGAGCAGCTTTCTTTATGGTTGAACGCTACTGCATAACAAGTTTATTCACAGAAAGTTTTTATTGCAGAAGTTTATTGTAGTCCATGTAAATTCCTGATTCCTGCATCACCCTCCCTTTGTGGTGCCTGGCCATTCTCAAGTAGAGTATTAAACTGAAATCAAGATACAGAGTATGAAAGTGCTGTCTTTTTCCAGCCTCTCTGCAATGGAACTTATAGCACATGTCAAGACATAGCAGCAAAAGTAGCCCTGTGAGTTAGTGCAGGTGTCTCAACAAGTTATGGGATGAGCTCTGGGTCAGTGTGGGGCTGCAGAGCTTAAAACCCTTCTCACTTCTGCTTTTAGGAGCCTCTTACTCACTCTGACTCTGTGCAGCAAGGTGTAAAGGACATAGGGAAAAGAAAAGATCCCATTTCAGGTTTCTAAAAGATTCCTGTGAAAATTAGCAGCTGTGCCTGTGATAAAAAAAAATAAAGAAAAAACACAACAACTTGGGGGGGAAAAAAAAAAAAAAAAAAAAAAACAACGGAAGAAAAAACAACAAAGACCAACCTAAGCTAAAAGCTTAAAAATCAAGCAAAAGAAAAACACCACCAGCCCCTAAAAAACGCTCTTGGCCCAACCTTGCAGAACAGAACAAAAAAAAAAAGAAAAAAATCAGAAAGGCTAAAAGCTTCCCCTAATGCTGCATTTGCCTCTGCGCTGCTGCTGCTATTTACTGCTAGACTTCTATCCAAACTGCAAGCAGCAGCTCTCTGATACTCCTTCCTTGTAGTGCTACTGAACCGCTTTCTTAATTAGTTTTTTTTATATGATTTTCTTCTGAGCATACAAGCATTTAGAAACAAAATTCCTCAATGAAGAATGAGGTATTTTGTGGGATTACTCTTCCCCTGAGGTTAGGGATCAGTGTTTCTGAGAAGCATGATGAATCACAGTGGGTTTAGCTTACTCATCTTAAAAGCGGCTGCTGCTTCTCCTGCTTTTTTTTTTTTTTTTTTTTGCTGATAACAAGCAACTCTTTCTGCAGAACATCTAATCCAAGAAACCCCATGAGCCTGTTTGAATATGAAAAAAGAACATGCTTTTTGCTACCTTCACACTTGTATACACCATGTTATGAAAATGAAAAATTTTATAATCAACTACTGACATTTTTTTTTATTATCTGCCTGAGCTAAAAAGTATTATCTCTTGCAGCTATCTAGAATAAAGCAAAGCAGCTGCAAAATCCACAGAGCTGCACAGAAAGTTTTAAAATAGGAAAGTTGACAGTTAATTTGTGTGTCTTCCTTTAAGGCAACTAAAATTTAAAAAAATGTTACTGATTCATGACACTGAAATGTCATGAAATGATTTTAGATGAGTGCCAGGCACAGAGATTGCTATATAGATATTCCCATATATATATATATATATATATACACACACACACACTACCATAACCACAAATCACAAAAGTCCGCTTTCTAGAATTTTCACCTCAGTTTCATCTACATGGGTATCTCTCCCCCTTAGTGGCATTTTTCGCTCCTCCTGGATGGGCTTCTCAATGCATTTCATTCCATCAATAGCTTTTGCATGCTATTCTCTATTAACCAGTAATATGAAAATTATTAAAGAATTGCACCTGCAATTAAAGACTCCTCTCCCAGGAGGGGGAACTTGAAATGGCAAGAACCATTTGGGAAGCTTGAACGGGGACACATGAACTTACAACTGGAAAAGGTGACACTTTTGTACTAGCTACAGAGGGATCCACCAAATCACATCTATCTATTGAAGCTCTTGCACAACAAGTGGATGCTGTTTGTACAGAAAAAGTGAATATGCAGAAGATGGAGATGAGATCAGGCATATCCAATCTCTTAACTTATAAAGCTTTCCCGATGTGCAGGAGCCAGCTGGTTTTGAAAGTTGCACTTTTCATCTTTTATGCCAGAAGCCTTAAGAGCTGCTTACCTGCTGGAGTAGAAGGGACTACTATTAGCGCAAAGCACAAGCAGAGCGTTTGTCTTCCCAGGCAGAGCTGCACAGTGCGGATCTGCGCTTGGGAGTCTCACATGCATGGCCAGGGTAGCTGCACTTTCCCTGAGAAGCAAAAATCATGTACAGGAGCCTGGAGGAAAAATGCAGCCGTGCTCAGTGGAGCCTGAATGTGAGTGCTCGTGAGAAGCCCGTGTTGCTTCTGGGTTACCGCTTTACCTACGGGAGGGAGCGAGTTCAGGCAAAGCCTTGGCCCTGTGAATAGAACTGCTGCGAGGCCGAGGGCAGTGCCGAGTCAGGCGCTCGGGGAGCTCAAGTGAGGGGCCCCTAAGAACATCAGAAACCAAGCAAGACCTTGTGGGGAAAAAAAACAGTTTCAGGAAGGCACAGAATATGCTATTGGTCTCAAAAACAAATAAATTAAAACACTGAATACTAAAGTGAGGCTAAGCCATGGGTGATCTGACTCAAGGTGTTAATGTTTAATTTAAAAAGTAGCAATTTTAAATGCTAAAGTAACTATTTCAATCATCCCCTCTGTACTCCTAATTTTGTGCAGCATTACTATGTCGAAAATGCAACAGGATTCAGTAGTTTCGGGAGGAGAGAGGCAAGGACGCAGCTGATTTCAACTCTCCCTCACCTTTCCAAGAAGATTTTCAACCACATCCTGGATACTCAAAACCCAAAGTATCTCCAGCTCCTTCCTTATACCAAATGCATTAATTCTTCTCTGGTCACCCAGCAAGTCCTCTGCTCTCGCAGTCTCAGCAACTCTTCCAATGCTAAGCAGCGCAATCGATAAAGAAGCACAGGACACACAGGACATCGAATTAAAATGAAATCTGGGAAGAGATCTAACAGCTCTAAATTTGCCATGGAGATTTTATCACCCATTCCTAGTTAAGCAGAAACTTCCCATTTGGAATGTACTTGAAACAGCTGCATATTTTCTAGAGAAGATAAAACTCTTACCAAGTTCTACTCTACACATTTATAGGC
This sequence comes from Nothocercus julius, assembly GCA_013398735.1. NCBI lineage: Eukaryota > Metazoa > Chordata > Aves > Tinamiformes > Tinamidae > Nothocercus > Nothocercus julius. The sequence continues at coordinate 979,330 of VZSV01000087.1, forward strand.
TGATGGGGAATCCAGAGCACTATTTAATGAGACATGATTTAAATTCTGACTCTTCACACATACCACCATAAACTACCCACTAAGGGCACATATCACACCTCTACATTTTTGGTAAAATGTTAGTACATGTATTTGATTCACTTTGGAAGCTCACAAACTTCTTGTGATAAGAAAAAAGAAAACAGAAAAACAAACAGACAAAAATCAAACACCAGGAAAATGCCAGGTAAAGAGAAAGCAGTGAAATCACATAAAGCCTTGCTTTGATAGTAAAATCATTTTTCATCTAGCTTTAATGGAATACAGCAACCTAAGAAATTATGTCTCCAAATGGCAAACATACGGCTGAGTGTTTAGTAATTAGAAGCAAAAATGCCCTGGCCTCTTTAGCAGGACAGTTCAAGTTTGCAGCCTTATGCCTATTTATAGCAGCTGGGCACATATCACTACAATAGCTGATTGTGCTTCGCAGCTGTTTTGTATATCTAGAAGGGCAGGAAAGAACAGGCTGCACTTTGATCTTTCCCTTTTTTGGGCTTCTAAAACAACAACAAAAAATGTCATTAGAAAGGACTCAGTATTTTTGGATCACAAGTGTCCCCATTCCAAAAGCCACAGCTTACATTAAACATGCAAGACCTGAGCGCAAACACGGGCAATTGTTTGCCATTTTTATAAATACAGATGGCAGAAAATATTTATTTTGGAAGCATGCAAACTATTTCCCCTATCACAAAAACATATGCCCAGTGTGATTATAGCAATCTTACCAACAGATGCTTTGTGGAGTAGTGACCCACATGGAAAACTGAGAGTCAACCCGAATGTAATTGCATCATAACTTAGCAGCAGCACTTCTCAGGAAATTTGCTCAAGATACCATTCACGCGATAAGAATTAACTGCATACAACCTGCAAAAATGGCTGGCATTTAAAAATATACACAAAGCTTGTTGCTACCATTACTATACACAGAAATATACATTATTTATACGAGTCACATCAATGCTTCCTACATCATGAAGCTTGCAGGCTCCTAATGAGGCCTGGAATTAGGTGAATATGTATTAGACATTCTTGCCAGAACAGTAATACACACATTGCTTGGCTTATGCATTATTCAACCTTATTAGCTGTTGCTTTAAAAATATACTCCACTAATATTTAAAAAGAATATATACATAATTACAATAAAATCATCATGAAAACTATACAGTATCCAATAATTAGTTTTATTATTTCTTTAATTTCTGAGCAGAGGAAAAGTTGCCAAAAAAAACATAGTCTGAGTGTATGCTGGTGTTTCACTGGCAGCCTTCACAAATGAAAAACCATCACTTGGACTTTTCATGCATAAAATGCTCTTTTAGGATTGTTGCTAACAAAATCAAACAAACAAACAAACCATAAGAAAGAGAAAATTATATCCTCAAAGTAAAGATAATCATGAGCAAGTTACATTCTTACTACACGTATCACTCTAGCATTCAAACATCTGGAAGAAATTACTTTTGTCAGAAAAAAAATCTAGTTTTTTGGCAACAGAGAGAAAGGAAACGAGCATAAAGCAAGCACCTGCAAGAGACCTGAACACACTACACCTAGACTCCCAGCAGATCATTTCTAACAATCTTACTCTTGCATACTTTGCAAATGATGGTTCAGAGGTCTCAGAGAGAGCAAATAACCAACAAATTACAGAATCAACGATGATGAGAAAGTAGCACTAGGCTGCAAGAAAACCAGGAAATCAAATGCAGAAGACAAATCTGTAATTAGAAAGATTGGAAGACCAGATTTTTTCGTATATGTTAAATAGTCTCAGAATGAAACTATTAGCCTAGCATATTTGATAAGTATGAACAAAGCTTTTAGATTTTTGAGTATGTAAGATGACATGTTTTATAATGATTTGTAAAGAACTAAGAAAACATTTGAGTAATAGTATCTTTTCTTGCCTGCAGATTTATTTCTGCACTGGCTTGTATCTCTTTGCTGCATCTATCATTTATTGGAGACACTCTTGGCAACAGACACTTTTTTTTTTCATCTTTGTAGAGCACTTAATATTTTTGATTTTTTTAAGACTATTAGGCATTAGCATGCTATAAAAGCAAATAAAGTAATAATTTGGTAAATAAATTACTTATACAATGGTAATAATAAAAGCACTGCTACCTCATTCTAATTAAGGGGGTAGGATTTGATAGGACGAGTTTTTATTTCTAAAAATGGAATTATGTTTTATCATACACATTTGAATAACTACCAGAAAAAAAATGAAGTTTTTTTTTTTTCCCTTTCTTGGACACAGATTTTTAATAACCACTTGTTTTAGAATGTATAAAAATTACTGATATAATATGGTCAGAGAACAATATGACCACAAACCTTATTTGGTTATGTGTTCATGTTGTTCTCAGCTGCCTTTTCTAAAGCTGTGATAACCAGATGACTTAGTTTCAAGAGAAACCCTCCAAGCTGCCATTTACCATCCACCCCTTCTTGCTGGAGCCACCTGATAGAACTAAAAGGTCTTTGCCATGAGTATCCTAATCGCTTTGCAAGCATGGACTGGTAAAAGCAGAAGTTTTCCAGGCATGAAGGCAGCAGGCTACTGTATCTACCTTGCTATACGGTAAGTAAAAAGTGACCAAAAGCGAACCAACCAAACAAAAAAACCCACCCAGAACTGCAGGTGTTTCAGAAAGAAATCAATACTGAAAGAAGCTGCTACTAGAGAAAATAATGAAGTCCAGCACTGGAAGGGAGCCTCCAAGCCACAACTTGAATTACGACTCACTACTAGTAGACACTATTAAGAAAGAATAAACAAGAGAGAGTTTGAGCTGACACAGACAGCAGCAACATCTATGGAGGCTTTAATAACTCAAGTCTATAATTGTGTACATATGCATTTATTAATCCATTCTGAGCAAGCTACATGCCAAAAAGGTGAGAAAAATACCCCCAAAAGCCCCTGTGTATTCCCATGCTGCCATGCAATCTAAGACTGAATTTCTGCATTTGTAATCTGTATTTTAGGTCCTAGAAAAGCTGAATTTTAGAAAGATCATCTCTCACACTTTTCTGTATCACAAAACTTTTAGTCAGAAAAGGTTTTACATACGATATCAACTTTTCAAGGCAGATATAGATACAACTACCAGGGCAAGACTAGACTATGCTCGGGTTCACTTATCAGCTCTTTTCAACAGAGGTATATCTCCCTGTAACATCATTTCTAAAGTAAGAAATGTTAAACATTAAGTTCAAATGTCAGGTTGGCTCAGTCTGAGCTAAACTTTAGCTTTAAGTAGCATACAGCTGTTGTGCAATGTCAGAGTATGCTAAAAGCTTCCATCTCCCTGGTTTCGTGCCCAGATGGAAGCTGGCCAGTCTTGATGACACAGAGACGATACAGTAAAGCTTGTGTAATTACTGCTAAACACAAGAACTGTGTAAAAACAATATTCAGGATCTTTCTTAAATCCTCCAGAACAGAAAATTCTGAGGAGTTTCCCACTGTGCCTGCACCTCCTGCCCTGTGACAAAGTACTGCAAGAAAAAAGGTCTGATAAAAATCCTATTCATGCAAAACACAAGTGCTAAAGATCAACTTCCAAAGAGTGAGAAAGCCCGAACTCCACCTTGCTGAGAAGACTAAGATGAAAAAACATTATCTCATCCTATCAGTTAAGATGCAATGCAAACACTCTCCTGCAAAGAAACATCCTCCATGCACATGGAAAGCCTTCCTAATTTGAGCACAACATTGCTCATCTCCAGGCAGAAGTCCAAGTCTTTAAATTCAAATTTGATTTGAATAGTTGCGTTTGATGAAGCCAGTTCCCACTGAGTGTTTCCCTAACTTTCGGATTTGGCATTAAATCTCAAAACTGGTGAGGATGAAGAGCCCAGAGCTTCCCTGCTCATGGCATTGTGTTTGCTGCTCACAGATTGGAATTTATTGTGGAGATGAGTGACAAACACACCAGGGCCCAGAGGCACAAAGGTCAAATACTTATTTGCAAGCAATTTTAGATATACTTTCTAAAACACAAATACAGCTTTTAGAAGATGCTATCACTTGATGAGCAACCTTGCTAACAAAACTCTAGAAATATTTTTGCAATTAAAACATTAGGCACAGCAATCACTATTTAAACTTCAATATGTTACGCTTAAATATTTACTCTTCCACTCGGTTTACATTATATGCCAACAGATTACTTACTCTTTTTTTTTTTTCATTTAAAGAGAAGCCTATAAAAATTTCAAAATCTCTCAGCAATAAGGAAAAATGTTAATACATAATAAATCTAATTGAATGATGAGGGAAAAAATCTTTTTTGTTGTAAAAAGGAATATTTTGGAATATTACAAGTTTGTTAGGCATATTCTGTATTCCTCATGGTAAAATAAAGAGGCTTTAAAAAAGCCTCTTGTCATCTTTAAACTATAGCTAGTTTTAAAATCACTACATAGTGACCATTCATGACTTGCCAGCAATACATTAATCTCCTATGGGATCTAAAGAGCTAACAATTCTAGTTTATGTAAGTAAATGTTTATACTTCTAATCCGTACAGCATTGAAGGGTTGTTCCAGCAAAGTTATGGGACAGTTTTTCCAGAAAGCAAAAGGGGTTGGCTGCCTTTTGACAAGTAATTTTGCTTCCTTTTATGGACCACAGAGTCCATGGCTGGGCAATGCAGGCTGGTGGGGGGGGCTACCTCTGCTGCACATTAAGGTCCTCTTGTCCCTGTGACCACTGTTCTTCACATAGTTATCCAGACACTTTCTTTACACCGGGGGGGGGGGGGAAATCTAGAGGAAGAAAAGAACTAATCTCTATTATTTTTAAGTGCAAAAGCAATGTTTCAAATAGGAGATTATACTATTTTATTTTTGTTTTGCTATCGTAATGCCCGTAAATCACAACTAGAAGAAACCAGTCTGGGGAAAAAAAAAAAAATGCATGGATTCTTCTTAGCCCATCAGAGATGGGCTCCTTTGCTTAAAAGGAACCGATTGACTCATTTACCTGCTGCTCGTTCTGTCACTTGCCTCTCTAAATTTCACACTCTTAAAAACGGCTACAATGGATTTTGAAGAGCAAAGGCTCTTTAGATGCACTCCCAGTTCATTCAGATTCCCCTGGTGTCACTTTCCAGATCACGTCCTATATAAAGACAAAAGGAAAACTATGACCTTTCCAAACCAAGTTTCTGTTTATTTCTCCAGGAATCCCATCCTGCTGGGTATGCTAGCGGACAGCGCTAAGGAAGAAAAAAAGGTCGGAGGAAGAGGGAAACTCCGGCAGCATATCCCGCTGCCAGCGGAAGAGCAGCACTGCCCAACAGCAGCTACCCTGCGCAAGTTTCCAGCTCTCCTGCCTGAGCTACTTGCTCCCATTACTTCACTTATTCCCACTGCTGTAGCTTTTCACTTGTTCAGTTGTATCGAATACTGAATCAGTGTTTTCGCATGGCTTCAATCTAAGGATTCCAAAGAGAGCGGAAAGCTGGAAGGAAAGACTGGAAGGAAGGAAAGGGGCATGGGGAAAACTTAAGATGCTGCAGCCAGGGAGGGAAAAACTCCAGATTTTATCAAAGAAGTTAAAACAAATTTTTCAAATGGCAACTGGAAACCCAATAGCATTCAAAAATTGTGATCTATATGGAGCACGGGGGAATGGCCTGCACCACACAGCTATAGGGATGGTGTCTGCATCACATGCCAGGGAACATGCTGCACCCGTGAAGCCTCATTAGCTCTCCTAAAGAAAACCCTTACTTATTGCCCCAGCTCTACAGTGTTTAGGAGTCAGCACAGTATAAAGCCATTGCTCCACATACTAAATCAAGGCAGACCTAAAGCTGCACCCCAGCAGGAGCACTGCATGGGCAGAGGCATAACAGGCTCTGAAAATGCATGCATTTCTCCCTCTGCTTCCTTCATGTAATTTGATTAAAAGTTACGCTAATGAGGGGAGAGGGGATTGCTAGCACAGGAGGGAGGGAAAAGGGTAAAAAAAAAAAAAAAAGTGCCAGGGAACAAGCAGCTGCAATGCAGGAGAAGAGAGTGATGATACAGACTGAGGAGCCTTCATGCCAAAACCGCAGGCCAGTTTTAGGGATGAGGCTTTGCTGGCTAGTCACAGGCACGAGCTTGCGGACATGGGAAAAACAGCAGAAAGCTAAAAGGAAAAACGTAACCTCGTGTAATGGAAAATCCTGAAGAGAGGAAGGCAGCGTGGCCATGGTCAGTGCAAGCCGAGGAACAGCCCGAGTGGCGCTGCTGGCCTCCAGCAAACAATGGTCTGCTCAAGGAGTCCTGAAAAATAAAACTTCACTGGTTTTGGCAAGTGGATGCAGAAATCAAGGGGCCTGCTGCCTTCCTTCCAAAAGACATGATTTATTTTCTTGGACTGAATCTGAGGACTATCCCAACCCCATCACCCCTGCATTACTGGGAGGCTGGAGAAATAAGCCGCTCTTTCCCTTTGGTATTTCCTGGGAATGAGCTGTATCGTAGCGAGAAGAGTAGAGGGGAGTGCCCAGCTTGCCCAGCCTCCTCGCGAGGGCCACGACAGACAGCAGCAGGACCCCAGTTTGCAGCAGCACAACCAAGGGCACCTTTTACATCTTTCAGTCTGGTCATCTGCTAAGTAAGTGGAGGCTTCAAGGGACAAGACACCACTTGCTCTCCAGTAAAACAGCCTTGGTGAGGGGAGCAAAATACAGTTATACTTCATTTTTTCTTCCCTGAGAGCTTGGTTTCCACAACCTGTAGAAATATAGGTACAAGTGGCTTAGGAACACAACTTACAGTCTGATTTTAAAGTGCCAGCTTTATGTGAGGTAGAGCCTGGAGAACTTCTGGTCTCATGAATGTTCAGTGCAGTATAAAATGTTACAACAGGAAACTTAAATAATTGTATTTGGCACTGCTACCTCAGACGCAAACTACAGCAAATACAGGCACAAGTTCCAAACTCAAAGAGAGAAAAAAATATTAAAAATTTGGATACAAATATACACTGGCAGCCGTTCAGTATTAAATATGTCCCTGCACGATTTAACAAGAAAATAAAACTAGATTCAAAAAAAAAAATAGATAGTAAAGAGTCCTGGTATAGAGTGATGAAACATAAAACAATATAAAACCCTGGAACCTCCTGACAGTCTTAGTATTTCGAGGCAAACTTAGTATTTCGAGGCAACAATTTCCCTGATTATGTCAGTAAATGTAGTTGCGGGGAAAAAAAAGAAAAAAGGACAACCTCAAGCCTTAGACCGAAAACAGTCATTGAAGTAATTCTCCCTAATGTTACTTCCATTTTAGCAGCATGTTTTTTCTAAGCTGTTTTTATTTAGTCTATGTGTAGGTAACTACACACAGGAAGGGAAGAACAGCTAATTTGATACTATGTTAGTTATTTGAAGCTTTCCCTCACTGCTGAAAGAGGCATGAGAACCTGAAATATTGTCATTGGAATCACTGGTCTCACCTACCTGAAAGAACATTTTTCTGTATAGTGTATTGCTTCCATCACTTCCCAACTTTGTCTCAATCAAAAATCAAGTTTACTGTCCAATCTTTGATACAAGTATTCTGATACAGCTTATCAAAAGCCTAGGCAATTGTACTAGTAGATAAGGAAAAAATGGAAATGAAAAGAGAAAATATTTGAGCATGTTTCACGATATGCATACGCTTTTGTTTACACAAGCCAAAAGAAGAAATACATTTTCTACTATTTATGGCTCTCTTTCACCCAAATTACCTCTGCTTTTGTTGCTGTTTTTGTTTGTTTGTTTAAGCGTGCCTGAAATTAAGTGTCCCATTAAATGAACCTGGAAGCATTATGGTAAATCTTGCAGTTTAGAGCAGAATAAATTCTAATTTAAGCTTGTAATTGCAAAAACGTATCATGTAAGTGTATCCAAAAGCAGGCACTTAAAGGAGAAGGATATAAAGGATATAAAGTGACCATTTTTCCCAAATGAGCTCTGCCACGGGCTGCAATATTAACAAACCATTTCTGTTTCAGGACGTATCTTCGCTGCACAAGTAACCTCGATTCTCTAACACATTTTGATTTGGTCTTCCTCAGTATGCACCAAAAAAACTCCACCACCCAACTCCCTCCCCCTTCCCCCACACTCAAAAAACCACCACCTTTAGACCCGGGATCATAGGTGTTTTAGACCTAGGTCTGGCTAACTGCGGACTCCGAGGAGGCTGGCCAAAGCAAACACAGATAAGTCAGAAGCAGGAGACATAATAACCAGTTTTCCCTCGTGCACACGCACAGCCAAGCCGGGCTGGCAGAGCTAGCTGCACCGGAGACACGGATGTGGATATCCCAACGTGTGTGGGTATCCCAACGTCTAGCCAGGCACTGCATACGGCTGTAGCATTCAAAGGCTTCCACATCAAAAATAAAAACAAAGCTCAAAACATTAGCTTACCATATGTCTGCAGAGCTAACAAATCAATGCACTGCCACACATATATGTGTGTGCATATGAAGATAACACACCTCCTGCATGCCTCTGGATCATCATCTTGCAACATACGCCAGCAAAACTTGCATCCAGGTTCCTCCCTCACGCTCAAGACTGTCAGACACTGAACTGCCTCCGAAACAAAACTACGATATTCAATATTACATTAGCACTGGTCTGCTAGGCTGTTTCTGGTGACAGCAATGACCAGCTCCATCTACTTTACGTGCAGCATTTTTGTTCAGAATCCTGCAGAAGACAGACATTTTCAGAGCTTAAAAAAAGGCAGCAATCACCCCATCCCCAAATAAACCAGCAACAGGTCAATACCACATATTTCAGCAGAGGCTGAAAATTCTTTTAACGCCATCTGGTTGAGCTGCTGTATCTCTGCTGGCAGTGGTGCAGCTGGGCTGCTTAGCAGCACGGCATCATGATCCACATCTTCCTTGTCCTTCCTGGGACAGGCCAAGTTACCTTCACAGGAGGAAGAAATGATAGAGCTGGGAAGAGCCCTGAGAGGACACGCAGCCTGCCCTGAGGCAAGACATCCAAAACATTCCTGGCGGATATTTCCCTAATTTCTCCTTAAAAACCCTCAGTAGTGCAAACTCGCCCATGGCAAGCTGTTAGATTAATTTATTACAGCGTTTTAGCATCCTCCGCACGGCAAAGTTGTTAGTGGTGACCCCTCCATACGCCTAGCAATTCTACAGCAATTTCTTATTCCATCTCCAGCATCTACTCCCCACAATTTCCTCCTTTCCTCCTCACAGTAGCACGTCTGAAGACAAGAACCTCCTTATCCAGCTTTTCCCTCAAAAGAGGGACAACTGTAATTTCCTTTGCACTTTTCTAGTCGCCTCCTTATGCCCAAACCAGAAGGACAAGCCAGGCAACACTGCCCTAAGCTGACACTTAAGGACTAAAGAAGACACCCAAAGAAAACTTAGCAGGGATGTATCTTAAAGACTGCGATTTCTTATCATCTCTTCCCTCCCACTGTCACATGATGTCCCTCTGATTTCCACTTCCTTATGCTCACCCAGTTTTTCTGAATTCCGTCACCACACTCCTTTCTAATTCACTTCCGAGTAGATACAATCTACTGGGTAATTAAGAACACAAAAGAAAATTTAGGATTAACTATTTTCCCTGAGCAGCTTCCTTCCCATTAGAATATTTTACTGCTCTAATGCCTGCAGGGCTTATATCTTCTGCTGCAAGAGAACAAAGAAAATAAACACTTTGAAAATGTACCTGCAAAAGCCACAAAAATAAGTTTGTGTTGCAAAAAGCTACAATGGGGCTATGGAGCTTTGGGACCTGCAGCAAAGTAGGGGAGATCTTACTCAAAAAGTAACTTTTTGCTCTTCAGCTCTACAGCTAGAAACCATAATAATAATAATATCTGTGAACTCCAGTTTCCCTAATTCACAGTGTATTCCATTTGAGCAAATTACATTGAACACATGATTATAACTCGTACAATAAGGGCCACAGCTGCCTCCAGTTGTTTATGCTTTTAAATTATTAGCAAACAAACATTAAAGATCATTAAAGTAAATAAAAAAGGGAAATAAACTACAGTATTCCTACATGAGCAACCATATTAAATTATAAAATAAAAGTACAGAGTCATTCTGAATAGAGGGAAAAACTGCAAAGTTTGTTTATAGAAGAGTCTGGTCCTCTTCCAAGTTTCACGTTCCATCCTGAAAATAACCTCTTAAAACAGCTGTCAGGTTTTTGTGGGGACGGAGAGTATTTTACCAGCAAATCCGATCTCTCTTTAGAAGTGCCCAAGTCATCATGGCTACTATCTGGTGCTTCACAGAGAAAATGTCATTCATCTGAGGCCCACAAAATCTTTAGCCAGGAATGTAAAGGAGCAGCCAAAAGGGAAAATAATCCCTATGGACAGACCCCAGCACCTGAACTTGGGAAATACATAGGCACCACCAACCCCATGGCGAGGGTGGATTGTACTGACCATGGGAACTAATGTCTCCCAATGGGCCAAAAAACAGCAATGAGTCTTCCTTTCACTTCTGACTCCATTTAAATATTTTTCCCCCACCAAATTCTTAGTTATTAAGTGGATTTAACAACAATAAAGAAGTGCAATATATTTTAAAATCACGTAATTAAAATTCCTAATCTCATAGTACTAAATTTGAAAGATAAATATGAAGGAACCTAGCAACCTACACCTTGTTTTATAAATACTCAGATTAAACATTAATTTACAGATGTTTCTATGCAGTTGGCTAGCCATAAATATCTTTTCCCTGTTGTCTTGGATGATATAACTGCACTGAAAACATTTTTTTTCTTTTTATGCAGAAAATGGACATTGATAAATCAAAAACTCCAATTCTTCCACACATGGAGACATGTTTACATCTCAAGTAGAATTCAAATAAACAGTCGCTCTAAGTAGCATCTGTAACTAAATCAGCCAAATGTTAGTCAGATACATTTACTGCATCATTCATTTAATTTTTCTACACATAAAACAAGTGGAGCCTTCCCCAGCACCCTTTAAAGGGTCTTAGGGTTTATTTTAGGGACAGCCTGTTTAAACAAGCAAAAAGCATCTGTTTTCCTTTCCCACTGTCTGAAAAGCTATGTTCTGTTTCAGAAAAACATTACGAACTGCACCAGACCAGGTAGTCTTCACCAACTGGAAGACAACAGACATAGCTAGTGGTGTCTCAGGACAGTGGTCCCTCTTTCTCTGAGGATACATATCTTGGAGCTCTTTTCCTCCCAGAAAACGTCTGTTAAATTAAAAATCCTCTAAAAAATAAGTAAACAAACAGTTCTCATGAACAATTTCTCCTTTCTAAGCTTAGAGGCAGAACATTAGAGTCTTAACATGAGTGTGGGAACTCAGAAACTAAATGTGGACAAGTAACTTGGAAAAGGCCATTAAGTGACTGCCAAGAAAACACAGGAAAACGACACGAAAACCAGCTTGAATGATGAGAATCTGCGTAGGAGAGAACGTTAATGTTGTCCTTTGCAAATATTGTATCTACTCATATTGGTGAAAAGATTTTACTGAAGCAAGAGGTGTGAAATCTCCAGTCTCCCTGATCTCTCCACATATCAGCACCTGAATGCAAATTTACATTTCAAAGAGTAATAGACAGAGGGGGTTAACCTGATTTATTTTAGCAAACAAATATGATATAATAAAAAGAAAGAAGATAAAAGTCATGCAAATCTTAAATTACTTGTAAATAATTTCTGTTGTCGTACTAATAAGGGAAAGTACAATTCTTCGCTATATTCCCTCTTACCTTGACATGAGGGGGAAAAAAAAAAAGGCAATAAAAGGAAAATGCGGGAACATGACTACATAGGAGAAAATGTTCCAATCTCAGAACAAAAAGGATATTTATGAGCAAACAGTGCCCAAGACGGAATTATCTAATACACTCACCACGTCCCATGGAACAATGCTACTAATTTCAAATACACAATATTTAGTCTATTTAACTCATCCTCAGTAGCAAGCGTCTGGATTTTCAAACAAACCTCAAACCCGGAGAGTCGGGAAGATGACTGGCAACAAAACTCTAGCACTTATAAAAAAAACATGAGCTCACTACCCTATCTTGGCACATGTAACTTTTTGTGTTGCTCCAAGTATCACAAATATGTGTTAAAAGTGAACGTAACATATGACTGATAGAAATTTCAACCTGTTTGTTAAGTGTCAGAAGGCATAATATTACTTTCAGTTACAAACCAACACTTCGCCATCGTGTGTTAGAGACAAGTCCACTAAGTCTCACATGAAAAAGAAGGTATCAACAGTTAAACTTCACAGAATGGGAAACTGAAGAAAACTATTCCAGCAGTTTTGTTAGAGCAAGCAGTTACATTACCAATAAACACTACAGCATCTGATTGCAGATAGAGCTGATATTTGAATAAGAGTTACCTCTTCCAGCAGATTATTGAAGGGGGATATTCAATAATACATTCAGACAGTCCAAAGTCTAGACAACCATTTTTCAGGAACGAGCTGCATAAGTATAGATGAGGAGCTTGTTCATCAGGATGCTAAAGATAGGGACACTAGACAGACTTTTCAAACCAAGCTCTTGCCTCAGCCTTACCACAGACCACAGCATCCATGCACAGGGAACAAAAACTGAGTCTCTACTAGTTATTCTAATCCATACTAGTTATTTCAATACCTACTGATCTTCAACTTCGTGTGCTGTGTCGGGGGAAGAATTTTCCCCTCTCAAAAAATCAAAGGGCAAAAGCAAATATATGACAGCAATATTTTATCCTCAAGCTTGTTACAGTTCAACTACACATCAGTATTAAAAAAATAAAAATCTAAGTGTATATACATCCAGAGACTTCTTTCAGGCTTTCTTGGAAGCAATTTTGAAGGAATTTTTCTTCTATTTACAAGACAAGGCAAAGCCACATCAGGAAAAAAAGCCAACCATCCTCCCCAAAAGACATCTACTCCTATTCCCTACAAGCTTTTAAGAGAGCTGTTATCAGCTCAAAAATAGGGATGGGGTCATTCCTGCTTTTCCTAGATTATGGCCCGACCCTGCACCGGCCACACAGCATGTGCCACTTGGCAGCACGTCCAGGTTCTTCGCTGCCTGCTGCTGTGCAGGAGCGGGCACCTCGCTGGGGCTCAGTGCCCCACGCTCCTAATCGCCTCACGAGCCCAGGTTAATTAAATCAACACGGCTTCTCACAGAAGAAGGGTCTCATTATATAAATAATGATCACAGGATTAACCCCTTTAATAAGCTTCAATATCAGCCACAGCTAACTGGCGAATTTTCCCTAAGATCACCTTCTATTAGTCACTGCAAAATAAAATACCTTCTGAAGAGACAGCAGTGCTAAAATTTGAAATGGGCCTTTCTAAAATAAGGGGGCAATTAAAACTCATACAAATACTCCCATTCATCCTTCTTTCAGTCTCCAAATCTACACTTATGCCTTTTACTCTTGTACTTCATGCTCTTTTTATACTGAATCACCTAAATACAACAGCAATGACTTTCAGAGCAGCACTTTGATTTACTTATTTTTGTCAAAGTTATTGACAGCTCTTAGAATTCTCTCATTTAATAAAACTGTAGATATACTGAACGTATATAAAACACAGTTTCTAAATTGAGTTTTACATGTTTTCCCCCCCAGGCTGTTGTGCTACCATAGTGTCTGGAAGATAATCACATTCACACACATGCATGCACCCGCAATCACGTAACACCCACAGATCGATAATTCTCTTAATAAAAACAACAGGCTCTTCTTTGAAATTAAATTCAAAAAAAAAAAAAAAAAAAGAGTGCCATTGGAATTGAGAAGATTTCCTATTTAAAAAGCTGCACAAAACATCAGTGGGGCACAGTCCAACTCCTAGGCTAACTAAGCAGTGCAAGAATTAACAAAAGCCGGTACGGGTTAGACGAATACTGCACTTTCAGCACAATGCAATGCAGCAAAGCCCTTACTCCAGCAGCACCAGAATAACTCACAAACTTAGAATTCTCTTTCCTGAGCAGTTGCCTACAGCTGGTATCGGGCGGCATGCAAGTCAAATAATCATTTAAATCAGGTCCCAAAATACACACACAGCCCAAGTGTTTATACAATACACTACTTTAAAGATGGCCTGTGAAATGTGGGAACCTTGCAAATACTCAAAAATCTTACTTTTAAGTTTTAAGATGACTTCCCATCTTCTCTCCAGCTGACAAAAACAAGAACATTTCCCCTGAAATCCTGAAAGAACTAAATGTTTAACAGAAATACTGCATTTTAAATATAGTCACATCATGCATGCATTTTTATAATGTTTAAGAAACACCCTGCCAATCATAAACCTCTCCTGTATGATCTGCTTCACTGTAAGACCTGATTATGGATACAAAATTACCACGGGCTGTTAGATGGGCACGAGATCGACTCTTGAAAGACAATCGGAAAGATCTGACAGATCCAGGAATGGTCAAGGTCAAAAAACACTCATTAAACCCACCCTAGGTGCTGCTCCACCTTCCGTGAGCCACATACACTTCGTCACGCTCCCTGTTAAATGTGGATGGTTGAGCAAAACCATTTTCTTAAATGCCACCCATTTTCTATTAAATGCCAACCATTTGATGAAGAACAAGCCATTAGTCATACAAGAACGTAACATACACTCCAGGCTGATTAACCATGATTCATGTATTTGATTCTGAATTTTAAAACACAGATACTAGCACTAGCTGGTACAATACATGGCAGCGTATTAGATCAGAGTTGAGATGCTCTGACCACATGGGATCTCTCCTACTCTTCCAACTACTCGTTTGAAGAGATTCAACCATAAAATGAAGATTTAGAGGACATTAGGCTAATCCAGAGTTTTCTAAATGAGAGGAGGGGAAAAAAAAAAAAAATCCTCCTCAAATAAATCTTTTCTACAATAGCTAGAATGACATTTATACAGACATTCCTATGTCCCCATTAAAAAACCAAAACCCAACACACACAACATAAAAGGGGGAAATATACACCAGAAGCAAAACAAAACATTGTTTCTGCTTTTCTTCTCAAAATCAAGACACAGACTCCTCTAGGAAACACTAATTACGTAACTATTGGCATTAATACAATTTTTTTTTTTTATATTTACAATGATATACAGCAATATAAAACTCTAAGATAAAGGAAGTAATCAGGTGCCAAGTTACAAGAGAAACCAAAACCTACACAGGCAAAATTGGAAAGTTAACATACATCCAATAATATATCCTTTTATTTACTTGAGAACCTAACTGAAGATTATAGGTAGGTCATTTTATTCTTTGATGAAAGCTAATAAAACGACACGCACGCTTTTTATAATCATGTCAATACGCAGGATTTCAAAATGAACCACAGGTAGCGATAGCAAACAACAGAATTAGACTTAATAGTACTAAGACAGTAAATCACAAAAGCCAAACCATCTCTGTAGAATGAATTATTAGTACTCTTAAGACTAGCATTTCCACTATGGTCTCCAGCAATTTCTGGGACTATGGCTATCTAAGCTTTGTTAGTGTCTTCAGAAAAATACAGTTTTGAAAGGTTAAATTTATAGCATTAAATGAGTAATTAACATAGCATTAAGTTCACAGCAATAAATAACTTAGTAACAATATTAATAAAATTAGTAATTAATATATTAATAATTAGAACTCTTTTCTTTCTGCTTAAGCAGAGCCACCCAAACTATTACTATTTCGGCTACTAAAATACCTGTGAACATTTTTTAATATTGTTGGTGTTGATTACCGATTAATTTTGGTTTCCAGTCTCTCCTCCTTTCTTCTGGGGGGGGAGGAGCAAGGAAATTAAGTCATAAAGTAACATGATTGGCAAGATACTGAATTTTCCTTCTTCTATTTCATTCACAGATGGTTGCGGATGCTCTTCACTCCCTGTGAGTGTCCCCTTCTCCTCCCTATGCTGCAGGAGGGGCTATAGTTTGCTAATTTGAGTGAATTTCAGACAGCTGAAGTTAGGAAAAAAAAAAAAAAAAAAAAAAAAAACACCACACACCCTTGCAGTAGCAGAGAATCAAGATTTTACCGGAATAGCAAAAGACATTTCCTTTTGTCTACATTTTGCCACATACAATAAGAAGCAAACACCAAGAAAGGGCCTATGCAAAGCTAGAGAACTTTATTTCTTTCCTGTGTTCCAGTTTTGGGAATTTTATCATGAGCAATGCCATTTCACTTCTAAATTTATCAAGTTGAAGACAACAGCATCAGAAATGTAAAGAAAAAGAAACAGTAAATGATCTCAGTAAAATAAAGATTTAAAATATATAACCATTGTCAATTATAAGGTGTGCTAACAATTTCTGCATTAAAGTTACTGTAGGAAATACAAACCCAGGAAGTTTTCAAGCAGTTTAAAAACTCTCAGGCACTATAAAAACTGAGGGATGCTAGTTGAAGACAGTCTAGAACATTTTTCCCCTTCACAAAATAACTTCAGGGCTATGAAAACTAGCTATGTCTAAAGTCATAAAATTAGTAAGTCTAATGCTCTAGGTTACAATATTTTTGAATAAGATGAAGGAGAATATTTATCTGATAAAAACAATTTGGCTTGGAAAGCTGTACAGATTTCCAGTATAGCCCAAAGTTGATAAATGTCTACCAAGAGAAGTTCAACTTCAGCCAAATCTTTCCTATTGCCTAAGATAGTAGCAGGACTCCAATATGATACTTAGGTGAAGAAGTTGTAATAGTATGACACGATCTCCAATCTGCAGCTCTTTTGCGATTCTCACTTTATATTTTCGCCAAATATTACTTGGAAGCACGCAGCTGCACTTTCGTAAACCACTTGGCTTTGCGTTAAATCAAATTCCATCAATTTCCTACCAATCCGCTGAAACAGTTACCTCGATACAAACTTTATGAGAGGCCCTGATAAAACGTGATAATGCAATCATATTGCCTGGCTGGCTTCTTTGCAATAACAACTCCCCCTGGAGGTTAAAAATTTAGGGCCTAGGGTTTTTGTTTTTCTCCCCCTTTCAAGAGGACAGAAATGAGATTGAAAATACTCTAAAAATAGCACAGAATTTTCAAGTGTCAGCTGTACCGGTAATATGAATAGCAGTCTCTCCTTACAGAACATGGATGGATGGAGGGCGCTTGTGATTCAGGATCAGAGACAGGCTTAAACACAAACTGTTCATGGAAGACAATTTTCATTTACTAATTCTGTCAGTATTTGCAGACAACCTACAGGAACTTTGCATGCAGTGAAATGGTACTGCATTTTAACGTGGTAAGCAGAAGTGCTTATACTCTTTGTATGGTAAAAGGAAAAGTTAAGTACATATTATTATGAAATATCTGCAGAAAATTTTAAACAATGCATTCAAGCGACGCATTGTCATGACAAAAAATGAACATAAATAATATGTCTTAGACTGTGTTTTGTCTTTTCCATCAATCTTTTTTCCCTTAGAAGCCATAATATGAAGGCTTTATTTAAAGCATACGAAGTACTCCTCTATTTCAGTAGTTCCTCATCTATCTCTGAAGATTTACTGTACTGAAATAAAGAGAAAGAAGAAAGAATGGAGCTCCTGCTTGTTGTTTGCAGGGATACCTGTTTAGATTGCAATATCTACAATTCTTGGTAGCCAAAGACAGAAGTTTAAAATAAACACGTAGACTCTGCAGATGATGACTACAGAATGCAGTAGAAGCCATGGCATCATTCCAGCATCACAGGATCTCTGATTTTAAAGCTGGCCTTTCCCATGTTCTGAATAGAGTCCTGGTCTTGCTGTGGTCACACTAACATTTATAGGATGTAAACGTCTTGAAACCGTTACTCTGCTCACTGCTGCTTACATAAGGATGAAATGGGTAGGGCTACAAAATACTGCAACCGTGCTGCAAGTAGGTACGTTGACTTTGTTCTTATTTGTTAATGTCATAACCCAAAATAAATTGAAATGGGAGTCTGCTTTGTTAAACAAAATAAACAGTTAGAGCTAGTCTCTGTCTGTAAAACTTACAAAGCAGAGAACCTTACACGGATACCAACTATGCTTAAAAGTGATGTTTCATTGTTTGTAATCAAACTATACCCGAAGCACCTTAACAAAACTCACAAACTCAGAAGCTAACTTCCAAGTTTCCTGTAAGTAACAAAAGCAGCTTAAGCATGAAGGTTTTTAAACGGAGACATTTTTCCACTACATCTTGCATAAAAACAAGAGGAACTCAGTGAATCTTTCTCAAAATTCTGAGAAATTTACCTTTCTGCAGAGGCCACAAAAACTACTTGGCAGCAATCAGTACTCATACGCAAATGTGCAAATATGTAGGTTTACTTTCAGAAAGCCTTATGTCATTATATCATGTGAAATATTTAGAGTGTACAGGAGTCACTGGGTTTTCATATAAAGTTTTTTTTTTCATTTCCAACTGTGAAATAAATACAGCTACACCAAGTGAAGACTTAGACAAGAAACAAGCTGAGCAACCACAGCCACTAGTCACCTCCCTTTCTTTTCACTATTACACTGAAACTACAGATGAAGTTAAAAATGTTAAATCTATGTAAAAATAACTGGAACACATTTCTTTCTGGAAATATGCCTTTATGCAAATTACCTCTAATTCTTTATTTATTTTTACTTTCACGCTTTCCTCATTCCTAAGATAACACTGAACACTTTCTATCTTAAAATACAGGAGAGAAGTCAATCTGTATATTCAATAAAATGTATAAACTGGATTATTCACTAAAAGTTTCTTCCTCTAAGTGAAATTACTTATCACTTAGAATTTTTTTTTTTTTTGGGGGGGGGGGGGGAGAACAGAATGAAAGCATAAACAAATGCTTGTCCTGTTACTACTATAAAAAGAATAATAATAATTGCCACTTGTTTGACATGCCAGTTCCCACCTGATATTTGGACTGGGATCAGAAAACATGAAATCCCAAATTACCTTGTCACAGGTGAGGTTAATCCGTATAAAAAGGCTCTATGGGCAGATTTGCATTCATGGGCTCTGATGAAAGTAGATGCTGAACAGGAAGCACCGCGCAGCGGATGGAAGGAACAACACGAGCAAGCGACTAATCCCCTGTCCCCAGCCTCCCGAGCCCTTGCTCGCTCGAGGCTGTTAGCCCCAGCATTTGATAATGCCCGATCTGCAGAGTCGGCCTGTTGGCAGAAGTGCAAACCTTCTAGATTTACACCAGGCTCAGCAGACAGGACTGAAAAAATATCATTTTGTTTACCTGATTTTCATCTATCTGTGAGCTCAGAGCAGCATGTGACAGCTACAGGTCCTGTACGTGTAGACACGGTGACAGACAGAAGGATGGGCAGACAAGGAAACCTTCCCCGCCGTCAGGATGTAAACACAGTCCCCCCGCCCGCTTCCGCAGCGCAGGGGAGGAAGGGAAGAAAAATTAAAAGCCTTCTCTTTTCATAACTCTATAGGAGACTTATCTTTCGGGATCACAAGCTGTTGGTCCCCTGTAACTTAAACCCGAGAATGGAGGAGACTATCAAGTCACCAGGCAGAGCTGTAGTCCATGGGTTTGCCAAGGGAAAATCATCCCGTCAGCCATCGGTTGCCACCGTGCAAAAAGCTATTCAGGGAGAAATAATAACGGTACTCAACTGGAAGAAAAGGTGTCACTATCAAGGAATTTATAGAACTACATTACTTTATTAAAAATTGCATTAAAGCAAATAAACCAGGCTTATGAAAAATCCTTCAAAGAAACACAGAGAAGAGTGAAAGGTAATTAATTAAGGCACTGATCCTTACTATGCTTTATCACTAACTGCCACCGCTTGCCACATGTGAACCGTTGACCTTAATTGCAAAACCTTCAATTATTCAGTTTTGCTAGACAGGTGACAGAGTGACACAAAATCCCTTTATGTTAAATTTTTCCATGATGAAGCAAAGGATAATCACATATAAAACGTTTCTCCATCTTCAAAGGCTTCTAAAAGAACCGCATTTATGAGACAAACTGATCAAAAATATCTTGTTGCAGAGTGCTTGAGATTTCTTTCTTTTTTTTTCTTTTTTTTTAAACAAGTACTCAATTAATAAATACTATTATCAGAGTTAACAGTATTTATACAGATGTCCCAAATGAAATCACAGTTCCACTGTGCTGGGCTCCGTAAACACAGAAAACGCATTCTTGCCCCAACAAACTTATATATTTTGAGCATTCAAAAAAAGATGTCAGTGACCCTGATATTTCTGGCAGATTTTCTGGCTGATGGGTAAATAGCAATATTCTGACATCATAAGTAACAAAAAGGAGAAATGCAAACAACCAAGAAAAGTAGAGCAAAATAAAAATATTTCCTCAAGCAGAACTTTTTTATATCCTGAAAAGGAGAGAACTGGAGAGCGTGGAAGCTCTGCAGGGCCCAGAAGAGAGACATCTCTCTGCCATAACCTCAGGGATTATGCACTGTCAGCATCTCACAGTCTTTAATAGACTTATATCCTAGGAAACTCATCAAGAAAGAAAAAGTGAGTTGTCTAAAATTCCGTGTAAAACTTATTATGGAAAACTTGAATCAACATCTACACTTTCTGTGTCGGTCTCAAAAATTATGAGGATATCGCTCCCCTGGGCTCCTCTCACCAGCAACTGGATCAGAGTTGCTCGGAAAACAAAAGGCATAACGTGATCCTAAGCAAGCACTGGTCTGAAATGCGCAAAAATACTGTAATGTCATCAATGGCTCTCTTTACTTGTTGCTTAGTTTTCAATACCATTTATTTAAATCAGAACCACCTGTGGGAAAATACCCAGGCCCTCGTTCTTGCCATAAGGGGCCAAGGGGAGCATTGTATCATTTGGCAATCAGAGAAGGAAGAAAGGATTTTTCCATTCTAAAAATTTCAGCAAGCTAGGGAAAGGCTCAGGGAAAGAAGTTGTTCTACAGCTGTGCCTTGTGCCGTCCAGAAACAAGGCCACATCACTTGCTAATGTTGACTTAGCCTTAGAAAGATAATTATGACTACTGTGGCAGCTCAGACAATTAAGAGATAGTATGTTAGACATACAATGTAAAAAATAGGATATCATTAAGATACCAAAGGTTGAAAGGAAGCTCAGAAGTAAAGTATTGGTGAGGAAATAAAGCTCAGGCCTGTTATCTCAACTGCACTTCAATACTTGAATAGAGTACTAGCATCACATAATTAAATAACCACAATAAACTTCTCTATTGCTACTACCAGCTAACCCCCGGGGAGGCACAACTGGCTGGGCGAGGAGAGCTCCTAACCCCATCTCTGTTCGCAAAACCCAGTGGGCGTTGGGCAGAGGACAGTTAAGAGGTGAAATCTCAAGTTCACCGCAGAAATCTCAGAGCTGCTCCCTAACAAAACCCGCCCTGCAGCATGTTTTAAAGTCCAGCCTCTCAATCCTGCAGTGCTGCTGCTCTATTGCCTGTATCGCTGCCTTTGCACCGTTTTGTTCCTGATGCCATAAACATATCGGCCCACATATGGAAAGTATAGAGGGAATGGGAAGAAATGGGTAACTGTCGCACACAGCATGTATCACAGGTGAGCCAGACAGAGCCTATGTGAGGGATTTAGGCAGAGCTTATATAAGAGAGAGGGGCTATATATTCCATGCCCCTGCACAGAAGGTGCAGCATAGTTCTGCTGGGCTGGTTGTACAGGGCACTGAGATTTTCACTTTGTACAGTTATACACCACACTGATAAGAGAATGCCAGCTAATTACCATTCCACCACAAAATATAAATGGGAAAAAAAAAAAAACGAAATTGAGCAATATTCCTTGTTAAAGAAACTCTTACCATTTTTTTCAATTACTTTCATAGTTAGATTTCAAGGCAAGAAGTAATCATTACAATGTCATTGTGCAAACGAAGCACACTCTGGTCTTATCTAAATTGCATTTTAGTTTGTTCACCTGTAACACCTGGGCTACAGAAAGAGCTATGAAAGACACTCAGAACTGCAAAATCTGAACCTAAGTGTCATCAACACGAAGAAACACTAGAAACACTCCTGAGACGGGGAAGAGTTGTCCTGTACAATGTTCCCAAGGCCTCCTGGAAAAATCTAAATAAATAGATAAATAAATATTAAGAGCAGTACCACCAGTCTCCACAAGTAGGTTAATGTCACTTTGTGATTAATCATATTGAGGAGAGTTATAAACCTGACGAAAATACTTAATCTGTTGCTACAACATGGCCTTCACACTGCATCTAGCAATACAGTCAAATGGAAAAAGAACAGCAAGAGCTTCAGCATCCCAGGGCACTCCCTCTACAACAGGTTCCATTTATTTTTACCAAAAAGATGACATTCCATTCAGAATAACAAGGAGATTTTACATCTGATTTTTTTTTCTTGAAAGTATACTTCATCTAATAGACATCAGTATGGCAGTTTTCAAATAAATCGACTTGATTCGTATTTTTGAAAGTTAAACAGAAAGCTGAAGTCCAGGGACAAATCTGCTCCAGTTCTGCGGCTTCCAGCTATCTGTGTAATTATCAGTATTTTCCTCCCCATAAGCCTCTTATTTCATCCCTGTTGCCTTGTGCATATGGACAGTCAGTTCACCAAAAACAGGCATTTTTGACTTTGACATCAAAATAAGCTCATGCCACAGGCAAGCTGGCTCCTATTACCAGTTCCACTGTTTTGCAACACTTTCCCCTCCTGTCCTTACTCACTGACCTTTCTACAATCACTGTCCTCATTTCTTACGTTTACTGCAACAAATCTCTCTTCCCCCATCATAACACTGTCCTATGGTTCCTTCACAATTTCTTCCACACTGTTTTCCACATTTTCTATACAAAAATGTGTACATATATGAACCAAAGGAATAAGTAAATCCACATAACATAAAAGGGAGCTGTAACATATTCTGCTCCGATTTTCTTTTGTCTGTTCCCCACTTTGGACTACAGCCACTGCAGAACAAATAAACCTCTGTGAGACAAACGCATAGCACTGAAGTAACAGTTTTTCTGATGTCTGCATTCACAGTTTTATACAGAGACAGACGATTAAACTCTCAACACATACAATCCTCCTGAATGTACTTCTGAAGTATTGCTATCTCTACTGGAAAGCAATCCAGGGTTTCATTTCAAAACGAATACTTCACAGAAAAATGAAAATTGGACTTCTATCCAAGCCATAAAGGGAATCAAATGATCCTTTATTTTCTTTTCCAAATTGCAAATTTGCAGTTTTATCCCCAAACCATTAAAAGATGCAGGAATAAGAACATCTGCTTGCCTAGGAAACCACCTGAGTAACTTTTTCCAGTCTAACTTCTAACTGCAACAACTTGCTATCAAACTGCCAAATATACCGTGCTCATTTCTTTCTGTGAATCCAGCTGTCATTTTCCCCCAAAGCCTTCTCAGTACCAACTCCTTCAGTGCCAAACACTTTTCACAGATATACATAATTTTGCAAAACACATATGCTCTAATGTATGACACATAAAACCAATTAACAAGTTTACTTACTGAAGTAAAAGATGAGACACTACAGCAAAACAAAACTCCTTTGGAGGCAGCAAACACAGTAACCTTTTCTTCCCTACTATGCAATACTCTCCCGAAGGATTTTAAGGAGTTTGGAACTCAATGTAGATTCCGAATACTCCAGATGATCTTTCACACTTATCTCTCCATGGCAGCTTTCAGTCTATCATCCCCAAGATGTTTCTGATCGCTAGCACACAGTAATAAACATAAGACACGTTCGGTTTGCAGGAGTCAACAGGCAGAAGACAGGCACTAGGGAAAATACGCTAAACAAAAAAGAAAGAAAATGATAAAAAATAAGAGCACATACCTTTTAACTGATCAGCAACCACGCTCTGACCAACACGTTCAAGCACCTTTCCATCCTCCATTTCGTAACGGTCATCCAAATATTTTGCAGTAGCTTCTGAAATATGGACTTTTCCAGCCACCCCCAGCTGTTCCATTAGATTGGCCAAATTGACATCATTGGACCACACATCAAACTTGAATCTCCTCATTCCCAAAATGCCACACAGGACTGTGCCCGTATGAACACCGACTCTCATGTTCACCATTTCTTTCTTCTCTTGGCAAAACTGCTCTATAGCTTTTATCATACCCAAGCCCATCTCAATGCAGCAATAAGCGTGATCCGCCCGAGGCTCTGGGCAACCAGCTACACAGTAGTAACAGTCTCCCAAAGTGCTTATCTTCTCACACTTAGTGTCTTCACACAGGCGGTCGAAGCGGCCAAATAGATCGTTCAGAAGTCCCACCAGAGCATGGGCAGACTTGTTTGCACTCATTTTAGTGAAGCCAACGATATCTGCAAACAAAATGCTCACTTGTTCTATCTGCTGCATTTTAAAAGGACGGAATATTATGGGGGTTTTCTGAATGGAGGGCTTCTTCTTCCTGCTTTTTGGGCTTGAGGTGGAATGACGTTTGACGGAGTTTTCACTTTCATCATCCCCCTGTTTCATTAAGTCATCAGCTATTATTCTTGGCATAACAGAATGAATCATCCTCTCTTTCAGGGCTTTTTCCACTTCCAAGTCTTTTCCATGCATGATTGATTGCCCCACTTTCAGGAATGTGCTTCTTGATCTGACTTCGGACATGATAAATAGATGAATACCGATCGCGTGGATGCAGATGTGGAGGAAGGCTTTGCTCAACAATTCCCAGTAAACTGCACCGGTGCCAAGAGGCTTAAAGCAGTTCTCATCACGGAAGTGATACCCGAAGGTCTCAAAGAGGACTGAATAAGAGAGTCCCAGAAACAAGCTTAAATACAGGGGTAAGTGCATCACTGTGTAAAGCAACAGGAGCACTTCAATACACATAGAAAAACTGCCTACTTGAGAAAGGCAAGTGTCCGAGGGATTTGCTGGGGGAGTCTCGTTGGACATGTCACCACTTCCTGAGATAGGCGTCAGAACCTGGAACTGCGGCGCGAGCGTCAACGCAAACACCAGGAGGGTGAGCATCAGCGAAGTCCACACGTAATGGCGGGCGTAAGTCTTGGTGAAAGTGAACATAAAAAACACTACACATACCAAGAGGAAGCACAGAGCTGGCACCATGAAAACGATCAGTTTCTCTTTCATGTGGATGCCAAAGTAGATACCCCAGAGCAGACAGGCCACGCCAATGTAGAAGAGGGCATAGCGAAACCTGCGCTGGGTCTGTGGGAAGCACCGCTCCATACAAGCCTCTTCCAGGTTGTTGGAGTCGAACTTGGGGTTCCACCATTTGGAGGAGGCCCTCTCGAAGAGCTGCGGCAGCTTCTTCTGCCGGCGCAGGCCGCCGCCGCCTCCAGCGGCCCGGCGGGTGCCCCCCGACTCCCCCGAGCTGCAGCTGGACGAGATGCTGTACTTGCAGTGCTTGGCCGAGGCGCAGCCCTGCTGCTGCTTGGCGTTGATTCTCACCGTCACGCTGTTGCTGTCTCCGCTCGAGTCGCAGCTCACCTCGGTGCTGTGGTGATGCAGCAGCTGCTGGTGCGGTGGGGAAGCCATGTTGTCAATCCCTCCTCGGGAGCTTCGGCGGACTCGGCTCCGGCGCCCTCGGGCCACGACCCTCGCGGCAGAGGCTCAGCGGGCTGCGGCGGGGGCCCGGCGG
>VZSV01000087.1:1006422-1025409 GCA_013398735.1 Nothocercus julius
CTGATAAAAATATATTACCACGCAGACATTGAAACTGAAGCTTATATTGTTTTTCTTAATTTCCTCTGTAACGTTATTAGGCACCATGTGATAATGGGCTATAAAGCCATAGGGCTAGTTTGGTAGAAAAACACATTTTCTGAAGTCCTGTGGGACCAAAATAATCTATAATAAAAGAAGCCCAGTCAATAATAACAACTGCTTTATTTCCGCTGCAATGTCACTGTCTCCTCAATTTCAACTAATAGCTCGGTCAGTCAGTATTTTATCGGGGGCGCCACTCTCAGGTCCAGTCTGTGGTGTGTGGGTTATCTAGCATGCAGCAAAAGGGGAGGCCGCTGCGCTTCCTTTGGGCTTTGCAGAATGTGGGAAATGGGCTGCTGGAGGAGGTTTGGTGCCTGGCAGTACAAGAGCAGGCAGGAGGCGGCGGGCGGCGCGCGCGGAGCTCCCCTGCAAGGAAGGAGGGAAGCGGTTCGTGCCCGTGGTTGCTGTCAGCACGTGGGTGCCGAAGAGGGAGGATAAGCAGAGGCAGCACTCGGGCGGGCTGGGAAGCTGGGGAGATGTGTCCGGTGCCCCCCGTGCTCAATAAAGCAGGACTTTGTGCATTAGGCGAAAAAGGATCACATCAAAGCTCCTGACTGCATCACAAGCTTTGGCTGGCATGACCCACATGACTCCAAATTTTGTCTAGCTACCGGCCAGAGACTGCTTTTGATCTCCGGTAATGAAGTGGGCTCCTCTTTCCCAGTTGTAGCATTCTGCTTTGAAAGGCGCTGAAAGGAGGCTGAAGAAGGCACCTGACTTGCCAAAACCCTAATTTGGCAAGCTTCGGATCCCAGCGTTCAGCCCGCTCAGGGTCGCCGCCCGCAGCCCCCCGCCGCGCTCCTCCTTCCCATCTCCTGCGCGGAGCGGGGCGGTTAGTCAGTGCTGCCACGTCCCCAGACCCGCCTGTCTGGGGCTCATAACGTGAAAGCAGAGCTGCTAACACCTGCGCGACTGCGCAGGGACGAGCCCTGGCTGCTCACCAGCCTGACCATTCCCCAGCTTGTATTGTCAGATTGTATTTATAACTGCAACGTACTCTACGTATGCAAAGGAGACTTGAGACCCTGTGTTTGTTAGCTCTGTATTGCAAGGGGGAAAGCTGGCATTGCACTCCAAAAAAATGAGTTTCAAGATCAATTCTTACATCATTTTTCATTCCACTTTCATTTTTTTCCTGTTGAATTTCGGTGGCAGCCGACATACACGTAAGCAGGAATCAAGAAATGCCCATGATGCTTGTACTTATGTCAAGCATTTGGGTAAAATTTATCTTAAAGGGCAAAGAGTGGTTCAAAGCCATATCTGTCTTTTTTCCCCCCACTCTGTTTTCTGTTTTGTTTCCAGGAGGACTTTAATGCTGTGGAAAATAATACAGTTAGTGCATCCCTCTAAACCAGTGTCTGAATGGATAGAGTTTGTAGCATCCTTTATGGAAGAAGCCGCTTCCCAGCAAGCAAAGTTAGCACATCTCGATACAGCTAGAAGCTCAGTATTGATTTTGAGTCCAGCATGAATTTCAGTGTCTGGTAGTTCTCCTGCAATGAATCTTGGCTGCCCTTCCAAAACACACACTGCAACGGGTTTCCTTTCTCAGAGCCTGCCTTGGAGGAAATACTTTGCAGTGCAGTAGCAAAGGCAAATGCATATTCCACTTCAGCATTTCTTTTAAATCACACTGCTAAATATTTAGTCTATAGAATTGGATTTGCTTCCCTTTTGGAGCCGCAGCTTTCTCAGCTCTTCCAATTCACTTTTGTGTGATGTTCATAGTATTGTCCTTCGCCAGTTTTCTGGGGGAGTTGCATGAAACCATTCAGTGGGGGGGGGTGTCTTAAAGCGAGGCAACCCACATGATCCTTTTTTTAGACTTAGCAGGCTGCCTTGGTGAGGCAGAACTTGGTCCATTTAAAGAATATAAGAGGGGAATTGCTAGCTAGAACAGCAGAGAAATATTTTAATTCCTGGGGAGGAGGAACGCTATTTAGAAGTTTATGTATTTTATTATATGTCGACAAAGCAAAGTTTACAACCTGAAAGAATAAAGTGGTACAGATATTACAGGTGGTGAGTGTTCATCCTGTCTGCCTCTTGATACAGCATCAATATTGGAGGGAAATACCTTAAAAGCCTGTTCATACATCCAGAGGCAGCAAGATTTAAGGGATGCCCCCGCAGAGTCCCCGTTCCCTATGTCCTTACTTCAATAGGCAGCAGGATCTCACTTTGTGAAAAACTTCTGCTTCTGCAAGCTTGCCGTCTGGCCTGACGTTCATCCTGAGCTCTGCTCCGAATCCAGGGAATCTCCAAGTAAAGCACTCGTGCTTTCATTATGAAAATAACTTCCCTGACTTCCATTCTCAAACTAACACATAAACACTAGAAAATATTCTGGAAGACCATTACTCCTCCATGCATTTTAAATTCAGAGAAATGATGATATATATTTCATGATTTTTTTTCACATTTATGTAAAAGAAGAGCGCAAGGATTACCTTTGGCATCTTTTCCATATGAAGCAAGGGAAGCTGTGTGAGTGGTGTGTTCCTATTTTCTCAATGTAGCTGTTTTTTTTTTAACTGCAGTCTGTAGTTTTCATCCTTTTGAAACTGTGGTTCAGATTAGAATTTTCTGATTCAGTTCATAACACTGACACAATTTCGTTTCCCAAGTGAGATGCACAGATGAAATAGGCAGATAAAGCAATAGAAGATCTTTTTATTTGCTTTGTGTCTCAAGAGGGAGGATAAAACTTTGTTCACCTGAGTGGGAATCACAGGCTCCTACAGGAGCAGGATTTTACTTGCCTGCTTTATGGTCGCCTCATTCAAGCGGCCTCCTAAGTTGAAAACAATACAGATAATGCCTTTTTTTTCCAGCAAAATATCTGCCACTAGGAGATGGTTTCACTCAAATATACATTTCTGGAAGATTAAGACCAACTTTACAATTTATTACTTATTCCATTCATATCGAGAAGTTCTCCTGACTTGCCAAGCTCCTGAATCGGCTTGGGCACCTCACCCTTGAGTCAGCAAAGACTGAGATAGAAACTTGCTCCATTTCGGAGCACAGGAAGTAACATTATTGCTTACAAATACAGCCACCTCTAATATGTTTTTATAACTACAACTCTTGGTGGAGAAACTTTGAGGCCAGTTCTCTTCTGGCTGAGTAAATGAGATGCCAACCATTATCACACAAAGGGAAGAAAAATCTTTGACTTAAGGGAAATCCCAATGCATTTTACTTTCCCTGGAAGTTTTACCTCCATCTCTCCTAAAAGAAGGGTGTCCTGTGCTGTCGTGCTATCTGCTCCCCTCTACTCTTAATGATCTCGCACATATTCTCCTTAATCGCTGTCACACCAGAGATTGGGTGATCCTGCAAAATAAGGTTTATGAAGACAACACTATAGAGAAAATAAAGACTTTCTGTTACTGCAGCTGATTGTTTTATGCAACCTCGCTCCATAGCACAGTTTTGGTGTGAAGAGCTGAAAGGACAAGCAAAGTCTCTTTTACAGGAACTGCAAAAGGACCCTCAAAACATTTTTCTGAACTATTCCTATAATTTACAGGTGAGTTTCCACCGTGGTACAGGATTTTCCAGCACAATGACAGAGAAATCAATAGAGATTTAAAGGAATTGACATTTGTGCAATGTGTGTGAACACTGCAATGTGTGACTTGACTTTATCATTTCCTAATTTGTGCAACAGTCCAGTTGCTGATTGCAACACATTTTCTATTTAGCGTTTTGGATTATTCAGATGAAAAGAGGTGGGGATGAGAGTTTAGGCACAGGTTTATGCAATTGCCTTTTGTACAGGTTTTGAAGTAAGCCCTGCTACAAATCCAGAGAAAATTCTGCCTTCAGGATTGTAGAGCCACGTAATACACAGCAGCAAGCGCTTCGGGGAATTACGCAACTTAAAACTTTGTAAAGCATTTGCTATGCACGTACCACACCCTTTCTAAATTTTGGATTTTGCTGTGACTTTTTGGAGACGTGGTCTCTGGTCTCAGCTGATCCATGATAGGAAGACAGCACCACGCACTGCTGGGCTGCAAGCGGGTACGGCGACAGCCGTTGTCGTCGGTGAGATAAGCGCTAGGTTTGAAGAGGAGCAGAGCGTTCCTAACTGCAGCGCATCTCTTAATCGCCCCACTCTCTCTTCCCTTGTCTGAGAATATCACAGACTATTTTAATCACAAATCTGTTATTCTGTGGCAGGGGTGCCAGAATCATTAAAAAAAAACAACAAAAAAACCCACCTTCTATAATATCAGATTTTTGGTGATTTTCCTTTTTTGGATGGAAAGGATAGAAAAGAGCTGCCTTCTGAACCATATCTGAGATTTCACCCTGGTGGCTATAACTTCTCTGCTGCCTGGGAATACAGATGACTCGATGTTCTCTACTCCAACTTGAGCAGATATGATCTGAGCAATTTAGCAGTGATATCTGACGTTAAGCTGTGAATAGGAAGGGGTTGAGAAAGTCTTGTTTCGATCTTCAGTTTGTTTTTAACATGATTTCTACACACTTGTGTTCTACGAGCTCAGGTAGGGCTACACATGAAGTTCCTTCAGGTCTTCAAACACAAGAAACTATACTTGTCTCAACGTACTGATGTGGTGGTAGGATTAAGACTTTGATGGAACAAGAGGAGGATATGGAGAGGCTGTCATGTTAGTGTTGTGATGGAAATTCTGGTGGCCCAGCATAGTCCTCTTTGATTGTATTGCTGTGTGATATGTTTTGCGTTTGCATTTTTTTTAAATTGTTTAATTCTAAACTACGTACTGCTACAGTTTATACTTTCTATCTTAAAGTTCTTACAAAGAAAAAATACATTAATAGATCATTTGTAGGTTTTCAGAGCCAAGTACTTACAAGTACTTAAAAGAGAAAAAGAAGATAATGTTTTAGCATTACTAGCATAGTATCCTTCAGCCAGTAACAATTTCAAAAAGCTGCTGAATTAAAATGGGGCATTCCATATTCTCAGAGAAATGAAAACATTTAGCTTGCCTCACAAAGAAAAAAAGCCAATATATGAACATAGCAGAAAATAACTGCGTTCATATTCTCTTTAAGTGTAGTCCTGAGTTTGTCTCCTCTTAAAGGCCAATATGACCCATTACCCCAGTGCAAATCAAGCTTTGCATCACAGCTGAGAAGAACTGGGAGCTTGGTCTCTTTCCTGTCTTTCTGAAAAGAGCCCTTGGAGCAAGTTATTGCCTGTAATGTAGTCCAGGGTTCACTTTCCAACCAATATCCATGCAGTACTTGGTAATCTACGTGTCTTTGTAATTTTTGATGGGATATCAATGGACCTTGAGGGCAAAGAGCAGTAAATACCTTCCAGACAGTTCTGCTTAAAACCATGTACGAACACACGGTTGTTGCTCACGCTGCTCTGTTTCCAAGGAACAAGACAGTAAGAAAATGTTGCTCAAAACACAAATGCATAGGACTTTGACAGAGATTGCTATCTCGTGCCCTAATCATTTTTACTTATGTTGCTGCCCTGACAACTGCAGTATATTATGGAAATAAAATGTGAAGTCACCCACGTCAGGGTTCTGCTATTTCTGGACTAGACAAATACATTAAATACCTCTTGATGAAAGCAAGAGAAAATGTGAACTTTTACAACCTAGGACACACATTAAGTCTCCTATACAGAAAAAAGCAGCAAGCTTTTTTCAAGGGCAAAAAAAAAGCATGTGGAAACATGGAATAAAAAGAGATAGGATGACAGGTTATACAATGCGGCATCCCATCAGGATTTGGGGAACAGGGGCTTCTTTTTAGAGCAGGAAATCTTCTTGAATTGGATAATGAGAGTGCCAATAATCAAGCCAAAACAAAATAAGCCAGAAACAAAAGCCCTCGTGCTTGAGCTCATGCATGAACTAACCTCAAACTAGGCGAGTTATTTGCTGAAGAACATAGGTACAAACCACATTGCCTACCACGTTACTAGGTGTGACCCATCTTGTCACCATATGCCTGACCCAGTCCACATATTATCTAGCAGTTTGGTAAACTGTTTCCTAAAACCACTCGGAAGACCAGACATAGAACAAGTGCATGCAGAGGCTCAAGTTGCCTCTCAGTATTTCATTGGTGCAAATAAACAAACAAATTGTGCATCAAAGCAGCTCAGTTATTAAAATCCCAAAGGCCTGGAGAACATATTCCTGAAGAAGGCACAAAGTTAAAGCATGGGCTGAAGATAGTCTTATGTTATCCCATCTTCTCCCAAACAGTTTTTCAACACTGTTTCACACTATGGTGGAAAAACTGTAACCGTTTTTACAGACACAAACACATACACACACATATCCATGGAGAGAGAAAAGGCTGTGGCAATAAAGCAGGGAAGTGGTGGTTGAGTTAATCCCATAGAAAAGCAGATTTAATGTGCTAAGTGACTTTTTCCTGTCTCCTGGTTTCTCCTTTTTCACCATCCTTATTTCAATACCCTTCCTCAGCTTTGGCTCCACAGAAGAGCAGTGAAAGTTTCTGTTCCTATTCCACAGATGTTCACTTACAGGTAACACACATTCCTTGCACTCCATTTTATTAAATACCAGCTGTGCAAAGCATGATGATTTCCATGTTTTATTTGCAAGGTAAGAGTGTTTTGTCTTTTGTCAGAACCGGGAGTAAATGGCGTTTTCATGAACTTTCCAGTTAACAGAACAAAAAATATTTGTTTATGCAGATTATGCTATGTATTTCATCACTTCCAACTTTGTCCCTTCTACATAGGTAAGGAGCTCAGACAGCAAGGCAAAACCATCTATGGCTGCCTACAAATGTCCCCAATTTTGTTTCTTCATCTCTCATGCTGAAGGACTCTTTCCAAGAAAAAGCAGGCAGATGATGGCTATGATTAGACCATACAAAGGAGAAAAATGTCAGCAGAGTAACCAGGAAGGCCACAGGCCACCTAATTTCACAGCCTGAACCATTTAGACTCCATTAGGGAGTTGTTCTTAATCTGCATTTATTTCCTTTTTTTTGCAGCACAAGGAACATGAGAACCCTATTGCCCTGGTGCTTTAGAGTTGGTTTGTCTTGGATTGACATATGTTTATTTTTAATCCGATTTCTTCATGCTCTCCTGCCTATTCTACACCTCGAGACTGGTTAAACTGGGAGACAAAGCCCATTAATTCAGTATACTATCAAACTTAAAACAAGAAATAGGGGCAGTTCCCTAAAACTGGATCATCTTCCTGTAAATCCATCCATGGAAATGGCCAAACAGTGCTCAGGAGGCTTTGTGGCATTGGAGACCCTTTCTGTGAGCTAAAACACTCCCATGTCCCACACATGAACAAACAGAAAACATGTGCCGAGTTGTGGCAAGTGCTTGAGGAAATGCTATGAGTCCTTGCTCAGGGTGCTCTTCCTCTGGCTTCATTAGTCTGCTTCAATAAATAGCTGGTTGCATGGAACAGTCTGGAGGACGAGTCAGTCCTCAAGGATTTAGAGATTTTAATGCTTGCCCAGCTCTCTGCCATGGCAGGAAAATACGTCCAAAATCTGACCTGATTCTGCATCTCTTTCCTTGGAGCTGGGGAATTCTTCAAGTGTGGCCTTAGTGCACTTGCTGAACGTCTTTGCCCTTGTATTTCAATCATCTCAATCCTCGTGTCATCTGGTGCTGCGCTCCGGCAGGATCGCTGCTTTGGCTAGCTCTGTTATCAGGCCATCCCAAAGGATCAACTCGCGTGACAGAGGTTGTGAGACTGGCAACAGTCGCTGTGTGAGCAGATTTCCTAAAATCTTAGTTTGTTGAAAGCGTAACTTGCCATTAACCTAGAAATCAGAAATTTCGTTGGGCTCTGCCCTCACTAATCCCTCAGCAATGCAAGACAGGAGATGGCAAGCGCTGTGTTCGTGACCTGAAAGGCAGCCCCAGGGCTCTCCAGCTGCAGGGCGCACCTTGCTAGCTGAGCACCTGCCAAAATGCAGTAGGCTGCGATGCAGCGTCCCAGCTGCAACAGAAATGCAACTTCGATTTGCTCTAATTCTAACATTTAAATCATTTCAGTCTTAAAAATGATTCACTTATATGAATAAAGGCTGTTCACAGTCCCTACAGCTACTGCACCGATGTTAGGCCCATGCAATTACCCCAGAGGTGCCCTGGGCTGAGTGTCCTTCTGCTTCCCTCACAACAGAGGGAAATTTCATTGTCAAACACTCTGTTCCAAAACAGGTCAGTTTTTCAAAATCTTAAATTTTTTGGAAAATTTTTAGACATGAGCAAGGCTCAAGAAACTTCTTAGTAAGCTGTATACGTTGTACTTGGCATCTTTGCAACGTAGTAAAGGTTTAAGAAGCCTTCCAGGTAAATTGGAAAGCTCATCGATTTATTAGCAAATGCAGCCAAATCTGACTGTAGTGTTTAAGGGATACTCTGTATAGCAATTAAATAGTAATCTTTAACTTTATTTACACTATATATTTCAGTGTTAAGCTAGCTGTGTGTTACGAAGGCAGAATGCTCTTAATGGAAAATGCAATTTTGAAGCCTAAAAACTTAAAAACAGCTGAAAGGTTTTGCTTAGACTTCTGAGGGAGGGGGGAAGATGGAGAGAGAGGGAAAAACACACCTTTGGCTTAACAAAACAAGAAGTATTTCAAACCCACTGTAGAAGTTTTTCAAGAAAGTTAGAACTAATGAAAATGGAGGATTATAACTGTTTTGCAATCTTTGGCCTCAATCCTGCAGACACTTTCACACATGCTTAACTTTATGCAAGTGGTTAGTTTTGCTGAACTGAATGGGATTATTTACATGTGTAAAATAAAGTGTTTACAGGATGGCATTGTAACTATAGTGTTTGTTACCAAAAAATGACATTACGTTAAGATCTCTATATTTGCCTTTTTGTTATTCTTTATCTTGTGAAAAAGAAAGCTGAGAAATTCAGGAATTAAGATTTTTGAGACAGTCTGAAATCCGCTCTCCTGTGTGAATGGGATCTTTTGTTGTATTTTGCAGTGTTGTGCAATGAAGCAGACTTATTTAGCAGCTATTAAAAAACCCACCTTTGAATAGTTTGACTCTCTTGTTCATAAGAGGATGTTGTCTGCATTTCTTTACACTTTCCAAAGTATGTCAAGGCTAAATGCTAAAAAAAAAAAAAAAGAAAAGAAAAGAAGTCTGTTTCTTTCCATTAGAAAAGGGGAACTTTTTAATTTCAATTTTAATTTTTAATGGCTCTGCTACTCACAAGTTTTCTTAGATCATAGCAGCATATTCTACCTGCCATGAAGCAACACGTCAAACAACTCTGGAACTGAAATAAATCACCTCTGCAACTGTAGTTCTAGCATTTATCAGCATTTGTTTCCATGTGCAAGCCAAACTGCCATTAAGCTGACTCACATTTTGGCATTTTGTGTTTATATACAAAATGACAATGTTTGCAAGCAATGGAAAAAAAAAAATAGTTCCACAGCACCAGAAGCTGTGCAAAATCCTTCCTTTCTCCTTTTTTCTTCTTTTTTTTCCCTCTTCCAGGGACTCTAGTTAAGTTTCTCTACTGCAGTAGCTAAGGCCAGCAGTATTGCATATAACGAGCCTGGAGCAGGACGACGGCGTTTCTGCTGCGTAGCTCTAAATGAAGCTGCAGCAGTCCCAGCAGTTCAGCATTCGACACAGCTATTGCTGGCCCAGAGCCTTCACCACCTGCCTTTTTCCCATCCAACCTGGGGCCTATGATGCCACAGACCCTCCCATTAACCCCAGCCTTGGCACAGCCGGTCACCCACACAGCTCATCCACCCCGCTCCCATGGCTGAACCTGTGAGATGCTGCCAGGCTCCTTTGGGGTGCCAGAACATCAGCTTTGGAACATCCATCCTGCTCTTCCAGCACACTTTTTACACCATCTTTATGACACAACATCCAAATCAACTCTTTAAATGTATGCTTAAACCTAAACCTTAATGTACTATTTACTTTAAAGGCACTGTTCCTGGCAGTAGTATCTGATTTGCTCCAGGGTTTATTTTTACATCCTGAACCTCTGTATCCAACTTATTCATTCTATATCTTTCATCATTTTTGATTTTCCTAAGACTGAGGCAACACGAACAACCGGAGAGCGAGTCATTTTCTGCCATACTGCACCTGTAACTCGGTTAGGGTGACACCTTTAGAAGCCGCAGAGGCACAGCCGGGATTTTGGAGGAACAGGGAGAACAGTTTTGCACTCACTGGGTAACAGGTCCGGGGTCCGCGTGACTCACCATGAAGGTCCGGGGTGCTCTGCACGTAGCCAGTGCGCCCTGGCCAGTGCCCTTGCTGGGGCGAGTACAGCTTGTCCCTCCCGTGGGACACGAGTCCCTGGAGTCGATGGCTGTGATAACGCCGTGGGGAAAAGCCCTCGTGGCTCTGCTTGGGATGCTGGGGCTGGAGCAGATCGATAGTTGTCAGCTGCCTCCCAGCTCCACAGCTCGGGCAGCAGAGACTGGGCAGACACAAGGACACGCAGCCACCATGAGGGCCCTTCCCAGGATCATCTGTAAATGGACAGCAGACAGCTGCTCATTTTGTTGCTCCCCTGCCTCTGCCTTGCATACAGTCACTTGCTGTTGCTCCGACCTGCCTCCCCTTGATATCATCCACAGCCCCCGCCCTCCAGGGCAGGGCAGCCCCAGGTGTCACCAGGCAGAGGCGACGGAGGGACCCCCGCAGCACCCACCAGCAGAGCTCCCCCTCCACCAGTGCCCAAGCCAGAGCGCCCCGTGCCACCCTATGAGCTCCCACCCCAGGGAGACCTGGATGCACAACAAGCCCGGCTGCTATCAGCATGGGAAAACACAGTCAGGTTGCAGTCGCCACTGGTGTGGGATGCGAAGAACCAGGC
This sequence comes from Nothocercus julius, assembly GCA_013398735.1. NCBI lineage: Eukaryota > Metazoa > Chordata > Aves > Tinamiformes > Tinamidae > Nothocercus > Nothocercus julius. The sequence goes on from VZSV01000087.1 coordinate 1,017,372, forward strand.
GGTTTCCCTGTCCCTCCGCGCCCAGCGCAGCTCTGCCGCAGGCAGCAGGGCTGTGCCTGGCCCTACAGGTGCAACGGCTGGGGAAGAGCTTCCTCAGAGAGGCCGTGGCCAGCACCTTCTCCAAGCAGATGAGGCCATTCCCAATGGCTGCTATAGGAGCAGGCTCAAACTACAGAAAATCCCCTCGACCTCTGCTACAAGAAGGAAAGAAGCTGCTAACCTCAGCTCAGCCAGTATGGAGAGCACCTGGCAGAGCCACAGGCTGAGGCGCCTTTGTGTTTCTCACCAATCATTTCTGTTTAACACTGCAAGGTCAGATTTTACTATGGAGAAAAACTCTTGCAGGGCACCTTTGCCAACAGGCCTCACACAGCAGATTTTACTTCGGCCATCGACTTCTGCTGGCAAGCAGAGTGTGCCCGGACTAGGGGCAGACCGCAGCCCAGCCTTGAATGACACGTGTGTTTTATAGACGTTCAGTGACAGTGCATTTATGTGGCATTGAACACCACTAAGATAACTTGTACCTCATCCTGTAAAGAGCATCCTGAGTGAAAGCTTTTATACATATACACACACACACACACACACACACACACAGAGCTTACGTGTCGTCAGTCCATCCCTGCAGTCAGTAACCCTGCTTCGGGAACCTTCCTCAGTACTCAACTGGCAGAATAACCATTTCCCTTGTTGCTTCAGGAAACTAATAAAAGAGGCTTCTTGCATGCCCTGCTATGTGTGGCACATATGACTTCTGGACCATTGGCAGCATCTGGCAAAGCGTAGGAGTTAAATATAGGAAAGTCTCTGCTCCACTGAGCTTACAGCAAGGCAGGCATAAAGATATTTTTACTATTACTTCCTTCTTTCCCCCAACTAAGTTGACAGTTTCCATCTCCAGTGTTAGAAAATTTCAATGCAAGAGAGCAAAGGCCTGAAGAGAGCACTGCATTAAATAGGTGCCCCAGTACCTGGAGTATGTCGGCTCTGCAACACAGTCCTTGTTTTGGCATGGGCTCAGCCTGCAGCTGCAGCTTACACAGAATTTCCATAGGTTACAATTGGTCAGAAGCAGCTGTGGCTCCTGATGGCCTTTCCTCTCTTCTATACATAGCGCCGCAGCGTTCGGCTGGCTCCCAACCACCGTCAGGAACAGCAAGCAGGGGTACTGTAAGGAGAAAAGTGATGCAAGGGTCATGGGAAGAGGAAAAACGAAACCGCCTGCCCCCCAAAAGGAAATGTTAAAGTACAGAGGTACTTGGAAAGCTAAAGTCACTTAGAGGATACATTTATTCTTGTTTCCTTCCATAACTGCACAATTGCGTCTTTTTTTTTTTTTTTTTTTTAAACAGCTGGTAGTACCAGAGTTGGGCTTCCAGCTCAAGGCTTCTCTGGCCGCACAGAGGAACCAAATTTCATAGCAGCAGCAATTAAGCGTAGCTACAGGGAGCCAACCATGCAACATTATTCCAAGCATCTCTTGGAGTGCACAGTTTGCACGCGCAGCCACAGGAATTCACAGCTCTAGGTGTGCAACACAAGCAAACAGCCGGGCAACAAGGGGCTTCCCCAGCAGGCTGAATTCAGAAATCGCAGTGGTGAGCAGGAGCACACACAGAAGTGCTCCCGTGCTTAGCTGCCCGCAGCCTTCCCCGAGCTCTGCGCGCGCACGGCTGCTCTACCTGCCGCCCCGAGATCAGCCACGGCTCTGCACACTGCGCTGCCCAAGGCGAACAGGACCTGCCCGGGGCTGCTGCTGAGGGCTTTTTCCAGCCACCTCCCTCAAGCAATCGATCCCACGGGGCACAGCTGGCTGCCAGTCCCAACTCCCATGTTTAAGTATCCCTACAGCAAATCCACCCAGCCTTGGCACATCTCCTGTGTCCACTTTCAAAACCACCTTGCTGCAAAACTCTGCCTGTCCCTTTCACACGTCGTTCCCTCCCACGGTGGCTGTGCTGCAATCTGTTTGAACTATGTGAACTTCAGGGCAAAGTTTGTGCCTTTACTTGCCTTAGTGATTCAGTATCACGCGCATGTGTTTTAGGCCAAACATATTGATTATTGGGCTCTCCACAGAAGTAAACTGGCTGCAATGTTCAATTGTAGGTTCAGTGTGACTTGAGTCTATGGCACTGAACACACACGTCAAAATAATCCTGGAGCTCCTCCAACCATGACTAGGAAAGTGAGTTATAACAAAAATCTGATTCCAGATCCTGCCAGGAAACCCTTCGAAAGCCGTGGTCTGAAGGCCAAGACTGACCTCTTAGCAAGGCTGCCTGCGCAAAGCTGTCCTGAGCTTCAGGAACCCGGAGTCCCCAAGAGGAGGGACCTGCACTTCAGAGCTGTTCTGTTTGCTCTGGTGTCTGTAAACACTCTGCCTGAGCAGCTCCAGCAAGCTGTAGGCAACCAGCTGAAACTATCTGCTTTTCAGCTGTGTAGCTGTGACTGTTGTCTTTGGTACCGCTGGCAATTCACAGGATACGTCAGGCTGAAAGGGACCTTGGGATGTCTCTAGCCCAGCCTCCTGCTCAAAGTGGGGTCAGCTGCAAGATCAGACCAGGCTGCTCAGGGCTTTACCCGGCTGCGGTTTAAAAGCCTCCACAGACAGAGGCTGCATAAACTCACCAGGCAACCAAAACAACACTTGACTTACTTCACCATGTAGTTTTTCTTTACATTTGCCCCGCTGGAGGAGCAGCTTTGCGGTGGATGGAATCCAGCTCCAGGACTAGGCAACGCACTTCCACCCGTGTGTATTTGGAGACCATGCAACGGTGAGAATAGCAGGGTCGATCTTCCTCCTCCAAACAAGCAGTTGAACCCCAAACATCAGGTCCTTGGCAGTGCTGGCGTCCCAGGAGCTTTGGGGAAAAGCTAGAGGAGATCTCAGTTGCTTTTGCCTGGGGGTTAGTGCTACTATCAGCCAAAATCAAGGGGGAGCTAGTGAACAAGGTGGCCTCCAGTACATGCGAGTGGGAGCTGTCTGCCAAAGCAGGAAGGAGAAGGAAATGCAGAGGATTTTCAGCAGTCTGAGGCCTTGGCTTTGGCAGAGGGAGAACTGGAGGAAGCCAGGCAAGGGCTGAGCGCTTCAAGCGTCCCAAGGACTCACAACAGCAGATTTTAGGGTCCACTCGCAGGGGAAGCGAGCGGCATCAAAACATGCGACGTTTTGAGGGATCTTGTAATTGCAGCATGGACCAATTTTCAGGTATGTAGATTTGTTAGAACAGCAGGCAGAGGAGTTTGGGGGACCTAGCAGGAACAAGATGCACTGCCACAGCACACAAGGCCCTTGTAGGGCTGCACGCTTCCCTGGACACCTCTGCTCACCGGATCCCCACAGATCACCCCACGTGTGCTGCTGTTTACAGGACAGTAGCAAAGTGCAGATAAAACAGACTAGTTTGACTCTCCAGAAACTTTTCCATCCTTCTAGAAAGATAGAGGAGAAAATCCCAGGCAGAACCAAGTGAACAAGTCACTGCCATTGGCTGAGTCTAGGAACATCTCTTGCTCCAGGGGCTGGCACCCCAGACCAGTCTCGCACCTGGGACCTGCGTGTGGTCACAGATCTAAATCCCACCTGCTTGGGATGTGACTTTCACACTCGTACAGCCAGCGCATTTCCCAGTGTTGCACAGAACAGCTTTGCTGGTAGCTGTACAGCATGACTTACAGTCCCCTGTGATAATCTTCATCCTCACGTTGTTCTCTGTCCTTGGCACACACAGACAGGGATATGCCAGGGCACTTGAGCAAGGACCAACTGCCTTCCCACACAGCGCCCTGCGCAAACCCCCCTTAGTCCCTGCCCCTGCTCAGCAGCTGTGCATAAATGGGCCTGGGGGGTTGTTCACAATGGGCTATTGCAGGAGGGCTTGAGTGGGTAGATGCACTTTCTTCAGCAAGGCTCTTTCCGGCGTTGCAGACAGCACCAGTCTTGTTATGGTGCTCCCAGCACCCGCACACCCCCTGCTTTCTGCATGCTGGAGGAGACACTGCTGCAGCCCCAGAGCAGCAGAGCACACACTGATCTAGCCAGTGGAACAGGCAGCTGGGAGAATTGGTTGCCCCATTTTTCCCAACTGCTGCTCAATGTGAAGGGGCTCCTGGATTCAGCTGATGAGCAGGAAGCACCTGCATGGGGCAAAGACCTTGCACAGCTGGAGCACACGCAAACACCTTGATTTTGATCCAAAGTGAGGCTACGTGCAAGGCACACGATACTCAGAAGGCAAGGGCGCTGATGTGACAACCATAAGCAGATCTGGTTACCCAAAAATCACAAGGGAACTTTTGCCAGCCCCATGAGTATTAGCCTGGTTTCCAAGCAGACCTTGCCCACCTGGAGCTGGCAACTTCTCAAGCCTAAAATTTTGTTCTCAACATCCTGGCTTTGGCATTCATAGGTGGCACCAGAGAGAGCTTGAGACATACTAGGGGTTCCTGAAGGACAGTCTCAAATTAGGCAACTTTTTGCTTCCATGTTCACAAAGTAGATGTTCTTGTTCATGTCATTGCTATTTGCAGTTAGGGGAGAAATAAATAAATAAAAGCTACTTCATTGTTTCCAACATTCAAGGTGTTTTTTTTTTTTTTTTTTTTTAAAGAATTTCCCATTCATAGGAATTTTTTTTAAAGTTATTTTCAGTCCAAACTGGACCAAAGTCAATTAAAAAAAAAAGTTTTCTGTGACCTGGAAACACTGGTTTTCATCCACTTTTAATGTCTTTATAATATGAGTGCTATCACCACAAAACCCTTGCTTTGCATGCAAGTCTTAAGTGATGGGGCTGTTTCTTCTCTTAAAAGAGAGCTTAGCTGTACAAGAAAGGTGAGGTGACCCATCCAGCCCTTGTATAGTATCTCACCTTCCAGAACACTGCACTCTTCTGTTCCAGCTGAGGAGGACAGCAGAAAAACAAGTTATTAAGGCATAATGGAAGGCACAACCAGATGAAATCATGTGCTGGACAAATCCTGAAGTGATGACCATGGTTTGATAATCTGGGCAGGCAGCGATCTGCAGGGTTGATCTGCACTCCCTGCGTCCTGAGGCACCAGTCTGCACTGCCCTGGAGTGAAGATCCAGAGGAGTATTGAGCACCATGTTCTGACTCCTCTCCATTGATTCCTGCAGTCCCATATCCTGGCAGGATACTCCCAAGACACTCATCTTCTGCAGATGGAGCTTGTGGTGCCTGAAGCTGGGGTTGCTTGCAAGTGCCCAATGCTTCTGCTAGCCACCATGGACACCACAGGCAATAACAATTAACACATTTCAAAAATGTAATTAAATAATCAACATCTAGGAGAGCAGCCTGAAAAGCCTTTTAATAGGTACAGTGCCCTCCTCCAAGACACCTCCCCTGCCAACCTTGGCTGTAAGGCTGACACTGCTCTTATACTTATGCTGGCAGCCAGCCACGTGTTACCATCATCATCATCCTCAGCTGAGGAGCAGAGGTCTCCCTGATGGGAAGAGAGGCAACAGCTTACAGAGCTGGTTGCCTACAGCCTTGTGCCTGTTTTGCATGAAAATTGTATAACGTGGATGTAACCAGCCCAGGCTTTCCTGGTCAGCAGCAGAACGCTATTCTTGGAGTTGGGATTTCTCTTGGAGGGCAATCAGTGGGAAGGTGCAGAGTCTACAGTTTGCATTGCATGAGCTTTTTCGGTTCTCGTGGTTGGGGTGTGCCAGCATTACATGGAAGCAACGTGTCTTGGAGACTCACAGAGGGGATCAAGCGCAGCGAGGAGTGTGATGGCAGGAGATGTAATAACACTCCTTGGTGCAGCACTGATGGCGCATGGCCAAGGGCTCCAGGGCCTGCAGCTTGTCCCTACCCGTGGTGAATGATCTCCCTCCTGGCTACTATTCTACAGGAAAAGCTCTTATTTTTTTATAGTGTAAAACAATGAGAGAAATTTGCAGTATTTTCTTCAGGCACCACATTTATGCCTATTGGAAACAAGCTGTCTGTGATATCCCAGAATTGCTCCTGCCTAGAATCTGATCTTAATGAGTCTTATTTCACTCTGCTCATCAACATGAATCACTTTCTAAATTCCCAGCGCACATAGTGGAATGACAGCTCTGGCTGCAGAAGGCCACTACAATGAAATCCATACAGCTAGTCATGCCCTCAAGGGTCGATATACTCATATTTTCGGGCTGCCCAGGGCCAGCTATCTGCCTACGGCAATGGAGATAACCCTCCCCATAGCTAATGTGGTCCAGGAGTTCATCTTCACCGCTGTCCCGCAGTCCCTGCCGGAGGGTCCCTGAGCGCAGGGTCGTGCCTGGGAGGTGGCTGAAGGCGTCGGATTGCGAAGGGGCTGCAAAGCCTCCGTGCTGCCGCGGAATGCGACCGAATGGTCCGTGGGAAGCAGAAAGATACATCTGTGCCTCGTGCTGTTTCCAGGGCTCACTCCCACAGGCGGAGAAGAGACCCCATGTTTTGTTTACTGGCCATTAGGAATTGGGTGGGCAGTGAAAAAGTGACACACAAGCATTTGGCTCTGTGCTGCCTGGCAGTTACACCCATTTCCAAATAGTTTTCTAAAGGTTTTAGTTTTTTTTCTGGTAAAGGATGCAATTAATTCCTACATTATCCATATGCCATTGCTGCTAATGAAAGGCATGTGCTCTTTCACGGGGGTGGGTGTTCCTGGAGCCGTGTAGATGTTAATGCCTTAGAGCAAGAAGCATTTACCTTATGTCTGCAGTAAGAAAAATCTGTCTGTTACAGGCATTCCCTCCTCACCTTTCTCTTTGCAATGCACAATGTGACTGTCAAAAAATTACAAATTGAATCTATATTTTTGCAAAAGACTGGCTGGTTTATTTTTATGCCTGCAATGTAGAAAGGCTGTGGGGGATGGTGAGGTTACAGATGATTCATTTTAATAGGGAAAATACAAACCTTTTTTTTTTTTTTTGATTGAGCAGTTTCGGGTTTCACAGTCCTAATTCCTGCTTGTGAGTTCGTATCTGGAGAGAATCTAATATTCCTATACTCCCCCTAACTGGAATAAACTAACCCAAACCCGTCTCTCACATAGGGATTACCACTTCATGGATCTGAGATATTACATTCCCCTGTCCTTCCTCCTGCAAAGGACCTAAAACGCTTAAGACAAGGCCTTCATTTTTGAAAACTGGGATGCAGTGAGCGCTATGGAAATATGGAATAAGCATTGCCCATACTCTATTTTATTTGGGGTCCCTTAGCTGCAGAGTGAAGCACCAGAGTTCCCCATGGCTTGAGCATTGGGACCACCTTGTGCCATGGTGGTCCCTGTGTCCAAGCAGGGGCAGCCAGTGCCCAGGAGCTGGTAAAGGGCATCCGGGCACCTTTCACAGTGAGCAAAGCAGCGGGACTCATCAACCTGCTTCCTTCTGGTTGGGTGTTGGCAGTACCACTGCCAGGCTTTGGAAACCTGCAGGAACCGGCCCCGGGGACATGTGGCAGCTCCTGGCCGAGGCCCCTGGCCCTTTCCCCAGCTCGGCGCTGGGGCCGCTCCCCCCGAGGCGCACGTCTACGCGCTGGGCGACGGCCAGCAGCACAGGCTCCACCCGACGATTCTGAGATAAACGCGTCTCTCTTCTGTCCAAGAGATAGGCCAGGGCTGCTGCCAGCACCGCGTCTCGGGGGGATCGGCTTGCTTCCACCAGCAGCATTGATTTCTCATGATTCACATCTATAAAGTAGCCTTGGAAGGAAAAGGCACTTTCACTCATCAGACCTTCACGCGCTTCAAGATGCCACGTTTTTTTCCAGACTTTCCAAAGGCAGCCATGGCCGAGCGAGACATTCCTTCTTTCTTCCAGCTTTCTTGGAGCGGCCTTTTTCTGATCAGCCGCCTTGCTAGACAGATATGCGGAGAGGCAGCAGACAGCAGCTGGTCCTGCGCGCGCCGCCACCCCCGTGCCCCTTCCTTGGCCGCGCACGGGAGCGTCGCCGCTCCCCCTGCCCCTTCCTTGGCCGCGCACGGGAGCGTCGCCGCTCTCCCTGCCCCTTCCTTG
>VZSV01000087.1:1025572-1059296 GCA_013398735.1 Nothocercus julius
GGGAGCGTCGCCGCTCCCCCTGCCCCTTCCTTGGCCGTGCATGGGAGCGTCGCCGCTCCCCCTGCCCCTTCCTTGGCCGCGCACGGGAGCGTCGCTGCTCCCCCTGCCCACGGGGCGCCTGGATGGCGCCTTGGTGGCTGGGCAGGTTGAGGCTGTCCCTGCCGGTTGAAGCCCCAGGCAGCGTGCGGAAGGAGCGGGACCAGCGCTGGGGAAGAGCCGGAGCCAGCGCGGTGCTCGAAGCGCTGAGGGGGAAGGCGCCGACGCACCAAGCGAGGACGGCCAACGCCGGGCGCCGGCCGAGGCTGAGTCACGCAGGGCGTCGCGCTCGGAGCGCGCGCCGTGACTCAGCCCCGTGGCGCGTTGTGTGTCCCCAGGGCTTCCTGCAGGAGCCCCTGCGGATGAATCGGAGCCTGTGGCGGGCCCAGGGGGGCTCTGGGTCCCGGGGTGGAGGGAGGAATTTGCTTCTCTCTGCCACAGTGCTCGACACCCTCAGGGATCTCCGTGAGGGCGGATGAGAGTGCCCGTCGCTGGCTCCACACAGACGCAGAGAGGGGATCCAAGGGTGTCTCTCCATGCCAGGGAGAGCTCGTCCTGCAGGAGTGGCCATGCTGCCCTTCTGGGCTCAGTGAAGGGCCAAGTGAAGCAGCAGGTTGTGCTGCGCCGCCGTGCGTGCCCTGCTGCCGATGCCACGCGGGGAGGAGCCGTGAAGCCCCTCGGGCACGGCGGCGTCTCCCGAGGGCTGTGGGAAGCAGCAGGTCCCCTCTGCCAAGCCCCGTGCAGCCAGGGCTCGTGCCTGCAGCCCCACTCCTGCGTCCCTCCCCTTCTACGAGCCATCGATGGTGCTGACGAGCCAGTCACACATCCCCAGCGCCAGGGACCCCCGGGTGACGTTAGCCCTGCAGCAGCCACGGGGATAATCTGAGGCCCCCAGCACCACCACTGCCCCCAGCAAGCTGCCCGGCTAGCGCCCATCCGTCACAGCTCGGGGTGGGACAGTTGGACACGTGGGACAGGCACAGCTCACGGCAGTGAAGTGTGGGCTGAATTTGGCCCTCCTGGCAACGCTGGGTTCCTTGAGGGCCCCACAGGAGTGACAACCCCGCAGGGAGCCCCTCTAATTGGAAGGGCAGAAAAGGGGATAGTGAAGGTGGCCCAGATGCCTGGGGGAACTCGTGGCCCTGCTGCCTGGGCTCCGCTGGGGTGCAACGCGCTCCTTGTTGGCCCATCCCGAGCTGGGTCACTGGGAAAGTCACCTTGCTGCTGCCATCACCTCTCCCACCGAGCCCGGGCTGCCTGCCGGGCTCCGCGGGGCGCTGGGGCTCCGGCCTTGCCCCACGCAGGCTGCCCGCCCTCTCCTTCCCGGGGGAAGGCAGAGCTACGCCGGCTGCCGCGGCGCCGCGCGCGCCGATCCGGCCCGAGCACCCACCCTGCCCTGCCCAGAGCCAGTCTGGGCGGTTGCACCGCTCCGGCGAGAGAAACAAAACAAACATCTCCAAGGAGTGTGTTTGGAAAATACCAGGTTTTATTAGACAGGTTGATGTTCAAGCTGACAGTTTTATCCAAATGCACATTAACATGGGCTTCTACTTGGGCGTATATCACGGCTATGTCATTCCTTGGAAGGTGTCTGTCTGGAATGCTCTTACACAAGAAGCTTACAGCCCTGGCGTCAGGTTGGGATTTCTTAGCAAAATAAAAATACTCCCCATTCCCGCCCACCGCAGTGCATTTCCTGCAGCTCATCTCTCTCACTCGCATCCCAGAGCTCTCCTATCAAAGCTCAGAGACTGCTGGGTTGGTCGGAGGCTGTGCCACATGGGGTGGGTAAGAACCTACTGTCCTTTTTGGGCTAACAGACACTTGGCATGGCTGCCCCGGCTGTATGCAAAGAGGTTTGGGAAAGAAAGCATCCAAGTGTCAACATCTTCCCGAACAACCAGGAGAGCCGGACAGCACCGACTTGAGTCAGCATGCTGCACAGGTAGCAAAAAAATAGCAGCCAGCCTGTCCCCCTGCTTCTGGATCACCATTTCCAGCACTTTTGCAGAGAGGTGATAACGTAAGAGAGGCTTCGAGCAGGGTGGCATGAAGGGCATCACGTTGGAAAGAGAATCCTAACACACGATTAGGTGGGAAAAAGGTTTAGACTGTCACATAACAGTCCCATTGAGGACTGTTGCATTAGCGCTTTGCTTTTGACTGTTGCACAGGGTGCTCCTAAGAGGAAGGGAATGAGAAATGGAGCAGGGTGTAAATGGGAGGGAAGACAATGTGTGCTGAAGAAACGATGAAACAAAAGAAAAGGAGAAAAAGAAGTGACTGGGAGATAAATGGGAGCAGTCTGAGAGTAGAGCGATGATGCCTTCAAGTTTAAGGCCCAAATGGAGAGTTAGAGCTCCTTTATAGGATGTATGGGGGCCTTTTACTGGATGCCCCCAGCTGAAGCCCAATAGTTTTGGTGTGACAAGACAGCAGAAGGAAAAATAAGGCACTTAGAAGTAGAAAAGTTTGGTGGGCTTTGCTTACTGTGACAATGACACACAGTGCGATGGCAGGAACTGTGACAATATTAGCACATTTCTGTCAGTGTTTCTATTCCACCATCTCTTAAGAAAACCATGCAAACTAGCTTGACGAAGGACAATGACAGGCAAGAATGTCTCACCATTCGGGTGAGACAGACAGGGATAAGGAGGAGAGGGATAATGTAAAAGAAACAGGAAAGAATAAAAGCGAAAGGCAGCAGCTCTGGGGCAAGTTTGAGACCTCTCTGCACTGACTCATGAGTGCATCACTTCTCTGTATGCTGTCCTGGCTGCTGCTCTCCCTGACACCTCTTCCTATCTTCACTAGTGACCTGCAGTCCTCCCTGCACTGTGAGCAACATCCCTCTGCACAAAACCTGCCCTTCCCAGCACTTAACTTAGATTTGTGTCTTCTCTTTGTTAGTCTATACATATAGTCCTGCCTCAAAGTAGAGGCAAAGAGCATTGGAAGTCCCTGGGGCAGCACCCCCCAGACTCACCTAGGCTGCCGAAGGGTGATCTCTTTGCAGCACCCAGCCTCAGTGCTGGGGACACGTGGACCCCGCAGTCAGAGTGTGGCATCGACCTTTGGCCTCAGCCTACATCATGTCAGGCACATGGAGGACAGAGGTGCTGCCCTTCAACCCTCTCCATCATGACAGAGCCTTCCATTTCCAGCTTTCGCTCTTCTGTTTCCTTTGCCATTTTCTTGCCTCACCTGCCACCTCCATGTCTTCCTCTGCCTGTCAAAGTAAGTTCCTCGGCTCCAGAGGTCTCTGGAGAGCAGTTAGCTGTGGCATGCTTGGCAGGAGGAAGGAGAAACGCCGCTCAGCAGGTCATTGGCATGCTCTAAGGTACAGGTCTCCATCCAGGGCAGTATTGACCTACTTGGTCGCTTTATGCTTGACTCAGCTTGATTCAGGCCAGGGGAGACCCGGACCTAGTCTGGTGCTTTGGAAGTAGTAGTCATTTGCCTGCAACTCACAGGACTGAGCACTGATGTGCAGAGATGAGCCAATGGCTTCACAGCTAAAAATGGGTGATTCAGAGAACAATCTGCAGAAATCTTCCTGTAATATCCTAAGGAAAACGGATTAGCAGAGAGGGGAAAGGATGCTGATAGTAAAACAGTATTCCCTTCTCCCTTCAAACAGCAAAAAGCAAAAACCCAAAATACAGGGATCTAATTTGGAGAAAGCATGCAACACTGACTTAAACAAAGTCAAACTGCAAAACAATTAACCCTCTGAGCCCTACTGATGCTCAGGCTTGATTGCCAGCATGGGATTTTTGAGGTTAATGGCACACGTGGACGCTAAACACACTGTCTCTGGGCCAGTCCAGAGAGAGGGGACCTGCTCAGGGATCTTTGCGGTGCTTTGTGGCTTAGGGTGCTTCCCTTGCTCCTCAAGCAAATCTCAGCCTATTCTCATGGCTCATTTCCAGGCCTCTTCTTGTTCTAACATGGACTTGCAAATCCCACCACAGCCAGCTCTCCAGAGCTATAAACGCTCCTGCAAATGACCAGCTGGGGGACTGAATCCTTCATAACACAGAAGGGTAACACCTAGGTGAAGGCTGCAGAGCTAAGCCCAGCTGTTACGTGAAAGGAGAATACTGTGAGATAACCTGAAATTCTTGGAAAAGAAAACAAGATTGATATTGCAGAGATTCAGAGATTTTGAGTTTTTTGTTTGTTTGGTTTGTTTTTTTCTCCTGAAAACAACAACTGGGGCCTGGCCTCTCCTGCCCTGCCCAGTGCTTTGCCCCCAGCTTCTGGTGGTTCTGGGTTACCGTGCCACCACTCTCCTCTGTGCCCTCACGCCGTGCCCTCTTTCTTGCTCCCTGCTGGCTTAGTGTGTGCAGAGGTTGAAATTCTTTTTCACACATATGAAACTTGGCACTAGTAGAAAAGCAGCTACGGTTCTAGCTCACCATGCATTGCTTGCACTTACAGCTTAAGCATTGCCTTCTAGTTGAAAGAACAAAGATAAATGTCAGGAATTCACAGTTTTTATTCTCTTTCTTATGCCCACCCAACTTCCCCTGCCATTGATGTCAATGACTCAAAGTCCTCATTGTACAGTAGCCTTTGCCAGTGTGGCTCTCAAAGGGTTAATAAACCATGGCTTCTCGGACAGATAAGACATAAGCTCATTCACCAGTAGGAACACATGGATGGTTATGTTACAGAACACGTTACGGTTTCCTGTAGCGATTCTTTGGGGTTTCGCCACAGCCAGTAACGTCGCAGGAGAGAATGCTGGGCTTCTTCCCCAAGCCGAGGCTTCCCAAGAGATCAGGAAGCTCGCGGGTGATGGCCTTTTCAATCTTCTCTAGGAAACACCCTCCCATGTAGGAACACTGCTGAGACAGCAGCTTAAAACTAGTGATGGGATTGATGCCAAAGAAGTCCTTGTAAGCCTCACGGTTGGGGAGGTCAAATTTGCTGACATTGGTCTTTGCCAGAATGGTCTTAAAGATAAAGAACTTATCAGGATCTTCCACAATGTCTCTGAACACCAGTTCTCCATCACTAAAGAAGGTCATTTTGTCCTTGTAGGTTTGTAGATAGCGATCAACCAAAAGGGCGTGGATGCGCACCCGGATGGCATGTTGGCGTATGAAGGCAATCTTATTCTCCATCCTGTTCTCAATCACCTGGTTGAGATCTTCCAGGAGTGATATCTCTTCTTTAAGGAACAGGTCTTGGTGGGTTTCTGGCTGATACTCATGGGGCCAGAAGGAACTAACGTACACTCTGGGTGGCTCCGTGACGTTGATCAGAGGAGCCAAGCTCCAGAACAAGGCACCATAGACTCTCATTAGCTCCTGAGTGGCCAGGCTGTCAGCTTTGTTCAAAATGATTCTGATCTGAGACTCACGGCCCTTTAGCTGGCGAAACAGCATCTCCAGCTCCAAGCCCACATCCAACTTCGTAGGGTCAAAGACAACGAAGATAAGGTCGGCTCTGTCGATGAACCACTGGCATACATCATTGAACGGGTAACCTTGGTAAGAGGAGAGAGAGAAATCCAGCAGAAATGGCCAGCACTGAATGAATCTCTTCAGAACAGAGAATAAATAGACTTTGAGCCTGCAGTGCCTCACACCCTGTCCGACCCAGACCTATCTGGACTTCCCGTACAGCACAGAATCTGGTGCTCAAGTGCTAAAAACACTTCAAAACTTCTTGCCATGGAGACCTGTCCCTGTGTGGCTAGTGTAGTGGGACTGCAAGCTGATCTTGGGACCTTCGCTGATGGTCTAACCCCAGCAAAGTCAATGTAACTTTTGGCCTTGCCTACAAAGCAACCAAAGCTTCCCCCTTTCATCAACAACAGAATTTGCAAGGTGAAGAGGGCTCCATTGCTTGAGGGAGTAAATGCACTACTATACTCCAGAACTGACAGGATTTTAGGAGAGAATTTAAAACTTCCACTGACAGGCACCTCACTCCCACACTTGCTCCCATAAGCTGCTTTTCCCTAGCAATAGGAAGGAAGGGCATTATCAAGAGGTTCTCTTCTTGCCTGGAGCTGATCTCTCATTGACAGTTCAAAATTTCCCCTTCTCCCTATCGCTGTCCACAGATTCCTGCTTCTGGTATGAGAAGATATGCACCATGTCATTACTTTCCCCAGTGGGCAGTAAGTGGGTCAGCTACCCTAGCATCCCATGTGTTGTGATGGTGCTTCTCCGGGTCCTGCTGAGGCACAAGCCATTGGCAAATCCTGTCTCCAAGAGCTACAAATAGGATACTAAATGATGGGCTGACGCAGATGATCAACAGCCTGAGGATCACCCAGAAACATCTTGCAACAACTCTTGTCTGTCAATCTCCAGATGACAGAAAGGGGTGGCTGTAGCTGATGATAACCAGGTATTTCCCCCAGGCCCAGGCTGCTACTGTCATAGCCATGCACAGACAAACATAACCATCCCCTCCAATGTAAGAACACACGCTTCTGTAGCCTAGAGCTCTTCCTTACTGCCCTTCAGTCATCTCTGTTATCTTACATTGGCATAGCTTCTTTTTTGGAGTCCCTTAGATGAACACAGCAAATCCCTACCTCGTTCTTGCTGCTTGCGGTTCTCAATGATGCCTGGCGTGTCCACGAAGGTGACTCGCTCCAGGAGTTTGTGAGGCACCTCTATCCCTATCAGCTTTTCCAAGAAGTTTTGCCCAAACTTTTCCAGGGGTGAGAAGGAGCGTGCGCTGTCAGCAGCCATCACGATGCCTTCAATGGTCCTCAGCTTCGGGCCATGCATGATGACAGTGAATTCAGAGGTGGTGGGTTCTGCCCCTGCCCAGCAACAAAAGGAGCAAGAGAGCTGTAAAACCCATGCTGCTGGCTGGAAATTGCAGCAGCTCACCTGAGACTAGCTGGGGAACTCAGGAGCAGCATTGCCTTGCCAAGAGATGCAGGAGAGAGGCAGTCAGAAGGGCCATGAAATTCTTGCCAAGTCTCTTAAAAAAATGATAGCAGGGCTGTTTTCTGCAGGAACTAACCATTCTGGACATGCCCTGACTGCTAGAGGTGCCGAGGAGAACACCTCAAGCCTAGCTCCAAGGAGCTCTTAGTACCCCGTTACTGAGCAGGCTGCAGAAATCCACCCTCAGCTGTGAGGCAAGAGGAGCAGGGAGGAGAGAAGGGAGAGCTTTTCTCCTGGGAGAGTGAATTAATTGCTTCCATGTGAGGAGGGAGAAGACAGAGTGAGTTCCCTTTGCTAATGACCGCTGCCCTTGCGGCCTTGCAGGCTGCCTGCTGCAATGAACCTACAGGTTGGAGGTGATGAGCCCTGCGCTGCAGGAGAGGGGATGCTTCAAGGAGAGGGGCTCTCCTCTCCCTTCACAGAGATGTGCAGGCCCCAGGAACTACTTGGCCTTGGAGATGAGCACATGAACCCAGTGCCAGATCACAACCTCCCTGTTATAGCTGGGCTGTTGGAGAGGAGCAACCAGGAATCGCTGCTGTCCCGTGTGGCTGTGGAGGTGCAAGCGCCAACACGCAGAGCAGCGCGGACGGGGAGCGAGATACCTGTGTAGAGCTGGTAGGGAGTGTCGTCCAGCCCTAGGAGGTAGTTTATCATGGAGGATTTGCCCACGCTCCACGGTCCCAGGAATAGCACCATTGGCTTGGAAGTGATCTCCCCATCTGCGGAGAGGGGAAATAACAAGAGGAAGTGAACAAACAATAGCCGTGGCTGCCGCGCTTTTAACTCCCTGCTGTAACGAACATCCCAGCTGAGAAACGCGGCGGCACTGCTGCTTTCCAAGGGCTCCCTTAAACATCCCCCCGCGGGGCCACTTCTTCCCAGCCCCGACGCCGCTAGCCATTCGCGAGCGCTGCGCTGAGCCAAGGCATCGCCCAGCGAAGGGCCAGGGACCCGCGTGCGCCCGCGGCTCCGCTCGCAGTGCCGGAGAGCGTCAGCTCGCAGCCAAGGCTGTGCTGGGAGAGCCCCTCAGCGCCAGCAGCAGCGCGGGAGCGGGCGGAAAGGATCTCAGCCGCCTTTGCTGCTGGAGCGGGACTGCAGCCCGCTTGCCGCCTGCCAGCTGGGCAGCCCGTGTCACCGCCGGCCCCACGGCCTGGCTGTGCCTCCACGCGCCACAGACGGGCGCCACGGGTGGCTCTGCCGGCTGCGCTGACCGCAGCCCCAGGGGGTGTCAGGATGAGAGTGTAGGACCAGGGAGCTGCCCCACAGCTGCCGTGCACTGGGGGACACCCCTGTCTCCTCCCCAGCTCCCACAGTAAGCTTGAACCTTGTTCTCCAAGGTTTCAGCTTTTTTAGACTACGAGAGGACTTGAAAGCCTTTTAAATTTGGGGTTGGTTTGGCTATCGTTTAGCTGGGGGTGGATTTTGGGCTGGTCCGGGGGGGATTTTTCTTGAAGGCGGGCGCTGCCAAGCAGTCCCTGGGCATGCAAAGGACGCGGCCATGCTGCAATCAGGTCAGTGCCTCGTGCGAAAGGAGCTGCTGGGCAGCCTCACGGCACGGCGCGAGGTAAGCGAGGCCTGAGCCTTGCGCTGCGCGCTTGCTTGCGGGCACTGCGTTTACACCAAACCCTCCTGGGGCTCTGTCCCCTGCGCTGTGGCTCCCAGCCCCGCAATCAAGCAGAGTGTGCAGGGACACACAGGCTGGGTACAGGGCACCAGCTCAGGCAATGGGACAAACTGCCCCGCTTTGGGAAAGGGCAACAGAGCAGGAAAATTATCTGTCGGCCCCATCTCACACTCTGTAAGTCCTGGAGTTTGCTAAAGGGTTCAAAGACTGCAGAAAAGGGCTGGTGTTGGGTCCTGGCCCCACGTGTAGGGTCTGTCCGTAGCTCTGCACTTAACCACTGCTTGAAGAAGCAATGCCTTTTCCTGGCTCTGGGGCTAAATGAACAGAACAACCACACGACTCAACTCCTTCAGCCTCCGGGACGTTGTACATGCAGCAGGAGCTCCTGGCCGATGCCAACCCCGAACTGTGCTGAGGGTGGTTGGGAGCCTGCTAGTCAGCTCGGGCCCAAATCAGGCCAGAAACAGGGGTAATAACTGGGCAAAACAGTTCCTGCTTGTGGGAACCTTCCCTGTCCCTGTTTCATGCACCAGCACAGATGTAGCCAGACAGTCTGGGACGAGCGCGGGCAGGAAACAGTGCGGGAGAGCCGTGTTTGTACATGCTGGAGACCACAGTAAACTGCGGTCACTCTGCCACGGCGTCTCCCCCACGCAGCACATGGGGCGTCTGCTCCGTAGGGGGATGTGCCACGGCTGAGGAGCCGGACACAGGAGGATCAGCAGTGGCAGCTTGGGACTCAGTCCCCGCGTCCGGACCTCGACGAGGGCTGCGGTGCTGCTCTGAGAGGCTTGTGCGTGCACAGCATCAGAGAAGCACCAGCAGAAGTACTAGCACCTCTGAAGATACCAGGCACCTGTATCTGCATGTCCTCCTGGAGGGCTGTCCACAGGGCAGGCCCCACAGGCTTCATTCAGGGCCTGCCAGGCTCCTGTGTAGCTGATGGGTGCTACAAGTCGCCAGGAACCAAAACCCAGTCCACAATGCTGTGTAATAGTGAACGTCCTGCAAAAGGCAGTTGTGTCCCTGCTCTGGATGTGTGACACAGGCAACAGGTCTGCGTGAGCACTCCTCAGCGAAGTACGTAATTCCCGCAGCGTTGTGAGCAGGATCACGCTCCCTGCCCCTCGGCCGTGCCAAGGACGCCGCCTCGAGGCAGGGGGACCCGCTGTGTCCGGGGGTGGAAGGCATGGATGCTACCGATGGAGAAGCTGAGGCACCCGCACGGGGCAGAGGTTGCCACTGGCTCTGGGGTTGGACAGGAATGGGACCCCTGTCTTCTGGCCTTTGAGAAACACCTTGTGTTTGCCCGGTATCGTGCCGCAGGTGGGCGCCGAACATGCTGCCGAGAGCAGGGCAGCACAAGGGGAACGGGATAAAAGAGGGAAAGGGCGGGTTTACATCCCAGCTGCCCCACAGAAACCCTTCCATCATTGCCCTGCTTTCCTGTCCTGTGCTCAGGGTGGGAGAGGGTCCATCGCACTGCAGGAGTTTCATGGAGTGGGTGCCTGGAGGCCACCAGAGGATCTGGGAGCATCCAGGGCTGACGCTTCCTCCTTAGCCATGGGGAGGCAACGCTTTTGGGGGTCCCCGTGCTGGCATCCCTCCCGTCAGTCCCGCTCCCGGCACAGAGCCAGTCTCGCCGCGATGGCTGCGAGGCCGCACTGCGGCGGCTGCCACCGTCACTGCGCCACGGCTACCACCCACACAGGAGCGCAGCAGCTTTCCAGCCAGCTGGGGACCCGCTGCCGAGGAGGAGGGGCCCGCAGAGCCCATATGGTGCTCTGCTCCAGCACCAACGCCCGGAGAGCTCGTGGGGCGCTCAGCACCCAACGCACCTGATGACGGGTGCGGGAGCTGGGCAGAGCCAGCAGCCCCCTCCCCAGCGCTGCTTGCCGCAAGCCCAGGCTCTTCGCCGGGTCTCCGCTGATGGAGGAGCCAGGCTGTAGGCAGCGCTCCGGACAGACACCAAGCGCAGGGTAACTGGTATCCACGCAGTTAAACACTCTACTCCCCCAAAGCAGAGCAAAGCAACCACCTCCAAACTAGTGGGAAGGGGCCTGACTCCTGCTCACTCCTGAATCCTGCCCGTGAATCGAGTCTGGTGAACACTGGCCAAAACCAGCCCAAAGACAAAGCAACAGGGTGGGATTAACCAAGAGATCAATTGTATCAAAACTGTGCCTCTCTCTCCTTCAGGTCCCCTTCCCTGAGCTCACTGATGGCATGTGCCACTCCTGGAAGGAGTCCTTGCTGGTTTGCTGCGAGCAGCACACGGAGCAGTGGCGTGGGCCTCTCCAGGACCGCGCTTGCTGCTGGAGCTGCCTGGAGGACGCGCGCCCGCAAGCTCTCCCTCCACCTGGCTGAGCTGGGGTGGGCCGGGGAATGCACAGCCTGCCCGGTTTGGTCTCTCCCAAAGCTTTGGGATCTGACTCTGTGCTCTCATGTGGGACAAAAACAAATGTTGAAATCCTGGACTTTCGTTATTAATCATTCCTCCATGCTGCTGTATCGCTACTGCTCTGTTCACTTGCCTGCTTTAATTGGGTTTCGGATTATTACTATCCCCTGTGATGTTGTGCCAGAGGCTGGAGGGAGGCCCTGTGCGCTCTTTCATAACATGTTGCTCTCCAGGTGTGGCTGTGAACGCAGGCGAGTGATCCCTGGCTCTCCGGTTCATGGATGGCAGCAATTCCTCAGGGTGCAGCATGCACTGCTTAGCGCAGCCCTGATGGCTGCCCTAACCCCTGTGCCGGAGGGGCAGCACGCCGTGCCGTCGCGGGCGGCAGGGCACACAGCCCAGTCGGCAGGGTCACTGAGAGCCCAGCCAGACCGTCCCTTCCCTTGCTCTGGGTGCTGGCACCCCAAGGACTGTGCGGGATGTGCCACGTGTGGGATCTTCATAGGAAGCAGGCCTGCACAGCAGCTTCTGGGCTGCAGAGGATATAAGGCTGTGCATAGACCCTCCTTGCCACTGGAGAAGTAGAGAACATCTCCCACCTCAGATGGTGCCGTTTCCCCCTCCTATCAACATCAGCTCGTGTTACCCTAAAGATGATGCCTAGGGGAAAAGAGATTCCCTCCTCAGCAGCTCCAGGGCCGGGATCTTGCCAGCTTCATCACGGTGGCTCTCTCCAGCCACCCTGTGGCTGCTTGCTCCCAGCCCTGCCCGGCTCACTTAGAGTTGGATGCTCATCCCAGCTCAAGTCACGAGCACAGGAAAGCACATCCAGGTGGTGTCTGCTTCACCAGACTCACACTGTGCATGGCGAGGCCCTGCATGCGAGCAGCGGTTTTCCTTGCCCCTTGCAGCCCATCGTGTTTCATCTGTCATTGTGCTTTAAACAAAGCAGCTGCCTCTCTAAGCTGATGAGTTTCTGAGGTAAAGAACATGCTGAGGTACCACAAAGCATCGGGCAGACAGGGCCAGGAAGATTACATCTCCCTCTGCAGAAGCCGAATTTGTCTGCTACTGTCCAGAGCCAGGCGTAGGAGCAATTTAGAAAGCCAAGTCATTTTTCCAGGCTGCTACAGTTTGGATAGAGAATCTCTGCTCTTGTGACAAGGACAGAGAAGTGCTTCTCTTGCTCAAAGAGGGATTTTTTTTTCCCTAAAGCAGCAGCTTCGTGGGAGGTTGTACCATGCTGTTCGCAATGCTAGGCTGCCCTCAGGTGGGAACACTGCTGTTCTGGGCGCTGGGCTTAACCCCAGGCCAGGTCATCTCCTGCCTCATCCACGAGCCCTTACATGAGCTCACCCTCGCTGGGGCAATGACCACCCGTCATATGGTCTGTCCCCAGGATGCGCAGCAGCGCAGCGTACGCAGGCAAAACCACACTCCTCTCCTGTTTGGCCTGAGCCAGAGGCACAAAGGTGTTGCCCTGTTCCCAGGCCACCTGGGTGCTTAGAAAGCCTAGGCCATCTCTCACCATCACACCCCCAGCTAACCCATCCCTGTACCCCAAATGCTGCCGGCCCCTCTGCCAACTGCTCGCACCGCGCAGGGGCCTCCGCAGGCTGGCCAGCTGCCTTCTGAAGGCTTCGAAAGGCACCCATCCATCTGCACGGTTCTGGTGTGCCTGCAGCCGAAGGGAAGGGCTACCCAGAGGTATCACGGACACAGACTGCCTGTGCTTGTAACTGTGTCACGCTCTGTGCGTGCTCCCTGTGTGCGCACACATACAACATGCACATACATGATAAAGATCACCGCTATTTACATAAGCCCTGTTACAGCTATAGTCCTCTCCAGTGCCAGCACATTGGTATGCCTGGGAACCAGGGACCCCCCGGCGCTGGTGGGGCTCTGCCATGTCTGGTGCCAGGCATGGAGGAGACTGTTTCAGCAGCTTCCACTGAGCATAAGCTGCAGGTTAGGGCAAAAGAGCCAGAAAATGAAGTTTCCCAGTCATTTTACTGCCTTATATTGCAGCAGAAAAATTGTCCCCAAGGTCCAGCACTGGTTCCAGAGGAACGGCTGTGTTATCTGCTGGCCCTGCTTGGTCAGTCTCCCATCTCCTGCTTGTCTAAGCTGGTTCTCCACGGGGGACCTGACAGCACGCCCTGAGCAGGATAGCAGGGAGAGGAGCCAGCTCTGGCAAGGGCTGCAGCTGCCATGCAGGGGCCAGGCCATGTTACTGGGACAGCTGCGGCTTCTGGGTCACCAGCTTAAACTGCAGCTGGGGGATGGGGGTTAGAAATGAGGGAAAGTTTCTGCATGTACGAGGGTGGAGAGCTGGAAGAGATTGCATCTGGGAGGGTGGGCTCTCTGCTGTGCTGCTTGGGTTCTTGCCTTGGCGTTAGACAGCCACTCCCATGTCCACCCCAAAAGCCTTTGATCCATCACTAGAGGCAGCTGCACTGCAGCCTCTTGAGCCAACCTATGAGGGAAAAGTTCTAAAGGCTTGGGCAGGCTGGAGACTTCCAAAAAGATCCTCTGGTTTTCCCTAAGACACATGTTCCATGGAGAGAAGGACGCAATTGGGGTGGAGAGCTGTTGGGCAGAGTCAGTGCTGAGACGGGCAAATGCAGCAACGCACACACTGAGCTCTGGAAAGTGCTGAGGACCCCAGGCACTGCGTGGTGTGGCAGATAGTGAATACAGGGATCTGACCAGTGACTGGGATGTGGGGCTCTTTTGGGGGAGGAGACTAGGAAAGCTGGAGGCCAGCAAAGTGATTAGGCAGTGGCTGGCAGCATGCAGGTAGCAGGCAGCAATACCAACCTGTGGCAGAGGAGCCCAGGGTACGTCCAGGGTAAGCTGTTAGCAAGGGACACGGGGAGAGAGAAGAGGTACCGTGAGTCAAAGGAGGAATGTGGCTGGCTGGGTCTGGGCCAGGCTGAAGAGGGAGAAGATTGACCACTATCTTCTTGCAGGCAGAAAGAGCCAGCGGACAGCCACAATGTCCATCAGGAAAGAAGGAGTTACAGTTTGTGAGCAACAAGACCTGCAGCTACTGAGATAAGAATTAAAACCCAGTCTGCCCTGCACACTGGTGATGTGGCTCCAGGTGCATTGCAAAGAGACGTGTCCCACACATCAACACTTGTCTGAGAGCCCCTTCAGTCCCAAAGCTCTTGCCCCATTTAGCAGAGTTAGCACCTTTCCTAGCCACATCCACCAAGCAAACAGAGCTGAACGAGCCGTGTAGGACAGCAAGAAAACTAGACAAATGTCCTCACAGCCCCCAACGGATGATGTTACCTGTACCCATCCCTAGAGGACCTACCTGGCAGTGGCAGGTAGGAGACTGTTCCCAGTATAAGAATGCTAACTGGCACAACTTCACGGCAAGCTCCTGTCACCGAACTGTGCGATGCCCTCGGCCGTGAGCTGGGGACATTGCCAGCAGGGTGACCCCACAGTGACCAAGCACACAGGCAAGCCCGACTGGCGAGCGTGCACACACAAACCCCCGAGCGCACGTGAGCGCCATGGCAGAGCAGAGACGCACCGCAGCACGAGCTGCACAAGCGCAGCGGCTTGGTGGGCACGGGAGAGACGGCGGCGCGCAGAGGGATGGAGGGAGCACCTGCCAGGCTTAACACGGCGTAAGCAGCTGAATTTCCTGGGAGGCCGCTGGACAAGAAGCACCGCTGCAATTTAGAGAGCCTGAGACAGGTTCCCAGTGTGAATCACAGCCCACCTGGGGCAGGCAACAGTCCTATGTGCTGGTGTTTTGAGAGCTGCCACACAGTGGTGGGGCTCACTGGATTACGCTGGCCAGCAGGCATGGCAGGAAGGACCTCAGTCAGCTCGAGCCCTGTATAAGAGCTACGTGGTTGCAGCTCGTGAGCGGAGGCCAGAACAGAGCCCATGGGAAGGGAGACAAAATGGAGGGCTGCCGCGTAATGGAGGGGCAAAGGTGCTTGTGACAGCACCCCTCTATATTGACTTACACCCTCAAAGGTCATGCATATTCCATGACACTGCTGCCCTGTGATGGCCCCAGCTGTCCCGCTCTTCCCCGGCCAGCTGAGCAGGCAGCTCTGTGCTGTCCAGCCTCCCCTGCAGATGGGGGGGTTGGGGCAGGAGGAGAGGCTTGGGGCATCTCCCTCTTTGAGGGGGAGACCGTTGTTGTTTTAAACCTGTTCAGGTGACAAGCAGGACAACAGCTCAGCCCACCACACCAGGGAAGACAGCCCCATGGTGCTCTCACCGGGCTTGAAAAGTCAAGGGGCCTCCATGAGCCACCCCTCTAATTAACCTGCAGGCTGCTGTAACAACCCTACTAGGGAGGAGTTAAGAGGAGCCTGGTTTGTGAGTGCTAAAGACAAGCTGCTGTGTTTTGTCTCCATGCTCTCGTTGTATTTGCTAGGTCAGGGCTGTTAAGGTGCTCAAGAAGGAACCTGTACAGGCTTGAGTAGGTGGTGGTGGAGGCAGGAGCAACAGCTCTGGCAGGAGCATGGTCAGAGCCTCTCACAGCAGTGCCCATGAGCAGTTAGCTCTGTGATGACATCTGTGCTGCCAGGAGCTGAACGGAGCTCTCTCGAGCTGGGAATTGACCTCGGGAATGTCAGCCCGAGGGGTGTCTTGTGCAGTTCCTTGTGGTGCATTGGAATGAGCCAGTAAGCACCGTTGTGAGAGGGGGCTGCTAGGAACAACAGAAACTGCTCTGTGGGGAGGCCTTGCCAGGAGATGCCATTGAGAAGGGCTCTGGGTTGTAAAACACAAGGGTTGTGTTTTCACACTTCTCAGAGCTCTCCCAAGGAGGAGGAGGCTGGTGGCTACTTGGACATAGGATGGCTGAAGAGCATGGGACACCGAACAAAGAAACAGGCTGCAGCTGTGCACCAGGGCTGGGGGCTCTGGCCACTGGAAAGAAGAGAAAGTGCTGGGAGCCCCAAATCTGTACTTGAAACTTCAAACTATCTCCTAAACACCCTCACCTTGGGGCTGCGGGTGAGGTGCTGCTGAACCTGTGAGCACCAGAATGAAGATGGCTGGGACAGGTCATGGCTGAGCTGCCCTTGGTGCTCGGGTGTCACTGCCAAGAGGCTGTGGGGATGATGCACATCACCGTGTGCGGGTGGCAATGATCCAGCTCATCCCAGGGCACATGGCAATGCTGGGAATGTGAAGGAGCAGACAGGCCTAGCAGAGCCTCCTCTCTGGAGCAGCTGCAGGGTGAGGCTCTGGGTGGGGGGACACTCCTCCCACGGTGGCTGCAGTGTGATGTGATGCTGTGACCATCCCCCTGCCAGCTACCCTCCCGCTCAGCAAGCAGATCGTGGCCAGAAGCAGCACACAGCGTGAGACAGGCCAAGGCATCGCAAAGGCAGCAACACAGAACTGGCTATGGCAGACTGCTATGCAGGTCCCATGCTTGGTACCAGACCTGCTCATGCCAGCTCCAGAATCCCTACCCATGGGCCGTGCCAGCATTCAGGGTGCTCTGTATAAAGAGGGGACAAGACCTGGAACGTTGATAAGGACACTAGAGTCCTGTCCCTAGTCCACAGGTTCCCCATACTCTCTGTTGGGTCTAAGCTGAAGATAGGACCTTGTGTGCAGATGGACCAGCTGGGCTTGGAGTTGTTTAAGACCACTTACAGAATGTCAGAAGTCTGATGCTGATCTAGGAGTTGCCTTTGGGCTGCAATAGAGGTGCCTGCAAAATGGCACTGAGGGATTTTTTCCTCTATGGGTTTGTGTTCCATGGAGCTTCTGACAGGAACATGAGATTCATGGAATGTAGGAAGAGAGAAGCCCTGTTACGAGGGGTAAGTCTGTGTAGTTTGGAAAGTGAGGGGGGACCTGTTGTGCCAGAAGCAGGGAGCATTGCACCAGGGTGTAGGAGGCCAAAGCCCTGAGTACACCGAGGAGGAAAACAAAACCCTAGTATGAGGTGGGACCCTGTCATGGTCTTTCCAAGCTCCCCCAGCAGGTGTTCATGCAAGCATGCCACTAGACACAGGCATCCCTTCCCTACCCTACCACTACAAGGTGGTGGGGGATATATGCTCCCCATGGTCCTTCTGACTCTAGCTCAGGATGGTGGTCAAGTAGAGGCCTAACCCTGAGCAGGGGAGTTACGCCAGTAAACAGCGACCTCAGACTTTGGCTTGATTCATTTATACTTGTAAGAAGGGGCTGCCTATGTTGTATGGATCACATAAGCCTCCTGAAGTTTGTGGGTGTCTTGGGGTCAAGTTGCACTTACCTCTTCTGGAGGGATGCATACGTCACTGGAGCTCAAGCACAAGTCAAGGACCATGACAACAGTGGCCTGCTCACCTGATCAAATGCCTGTAATGGCCAAGGGCTGGAATCTCTAGGTCCCAGAACCAGTGAAAGCTGCCAAGCTTGAAGGATACCCTGCCCTCATGGCTGTATCCCACATCGAAGAGGTTGGGTGCCAGCTCCAGGCACCCCTAGGAAACTCATCCCCAGCTTTAAGAGATCCTAAGCCCTGTTGCCAAGTCTGCCTCACTGGGTCACAATCTCTACTTGGCACAAATACAGAGCACTGATGTACAGAGCAGGTGTAGGACCCAGAGCTGGCAGGTTTCAATGGTCAGCCTACACAGATGGTCCTGATAGCATGGAGGATAAGGCAAACGTAGGAATGCCTACTGCTAGGTGCACATGAGTGCTGGGTTCGCTAGGGGGTATTCTCTAAGCCCAGCATGCTCATGACCTTCTTGGCAAGCTGTGAAGGAAGACACACTATGTGAACCCTTCCGCAATTTGCTGTCTCTGTGCTGTTGTCTAAAAGCAACCCCATGATCTGATGGTGCTAGGGATTCCCAGTGCTCACAGTATTACCTGTGATCTCATGCTGCCTCAGCTCATTGTATCTGTAGGACTGCTCCAGGGGCTTGATGGAGGAGTGGTAGATCTTCCTCAGCCGCTGCAATACTCCTGCAGGAACAAAAGTACGCAGACGAGTGAAAGGCAAATCCCAGGAAGCCTGAAGGAAGCCCTCCAGGAAGGCCTCTGGACATTTTCTGCTGATCTACATGGTGACTCATCTAGAGTGAGGGACTTCCAGCTCTGGGTTGAAATTTTAGCCCAGTTGATCACAGTCACAAATCTTGATTCCCCTCCCATGAATAATATTTCCTACTAAGTAATGTCCGCAGCTGTTGCCAGTCATGTACATGCCAGCAACTGAGTCAAGAAACATCCCTTACTGCTGCTTAGCACCCAGCACCCATGATGCCAAAGAAGCCTCTGCCATGGGACTGCCTGCCACAATCAGCACAACTCTCATACCTGATAGCTAAAACAGGAGAAAAGAGTTTTGCCCACAGGAGCAGGATGGCTCCTTTCTAGTTCTGTTTGCCAACGGAACCAGCAGACATATTAAAACAAACAACAACAACAACACACCTCTATTACAAGTTGCCCCAGGTTTCTCTGAATGATGGGCAGCAGTGGAGTTGACCTGAGCCAGCTTTTGTTTTCCTGCCTCTCTGGCCATAATTCTTTAACATTCTTGGGGTATTCTTTAAATTATTTAAAGCACATTAATGCAGGAGAAGAATATAGACTGAAAAAGGCAAAGGCTGCAAAGGCTGTTCCTGAGGACCTGTACTAGACATAAACCACCTTTTTTTTTTTTTTCCTCTTTTTTTTTTCTTTCCCTTTTTTTTTTTTTTTTTTTTTGTGCAGCAGCTCCGTTCTCACCGGCTGTGCAGCCGTGAGAGGCCAGGAGAGACCTCTGGGACTAAAGGAGCAGCATGATTTGCGTGGCACACTGCCTCCATCCTGCCCAAGCCCTTTGCCTGCCTCAGCCCTGGCTCCCTTACCTGAGAAATCATCAGCAGGTTTGTCTTCATTCAGCTTAAGGGTGCTCTCCAAGTGGGACCGGTCCCGCTTGGTTGTCTCAGTGGCTTCTTCAATCTCTTCTGCAGGGAAAGGCAAGAGGACACATTACTGATGGAAAGGGGAAGGGTCCACAGAGAGCTCACACAAGCTATGGCCGGGGAGAGGGCATGCCCAAGGCCGAACGCGTTGGCTGCTCACCACTTTGGCACGCCACTCAGTTTCTGTTTTGCAAACGAAGCTCAAGGCTTCGCTGAGGCTGCCAAGGGCTGTGGCAGTCGGGGGAAGCTTTGTGGGCATCTGTCTGGTTCTGAGGAAGAGCCAGCAGGGGAACCATGCGGTGTCTCCCGAGGTGGAAACGAGGGAGTGCTGCTAGGGAGGAATGCGAAGGACGTGCCTGGAAGGGGTTCTTGGATTTGGGCCGTTGCATAACGGGCAGCTGGAGCACACGCTGCACCTGCTGCCACTGGTGCCTCTGTCCTTCCCAGTGCTCCAAAGACACTGGACCCTCTTCCTGGTGGTTCCCTGCACCCCAGCTACAGCTTGTCCACAGCAGCACAGCCAAGCCTTGACTTTGAGCTTTCTCTGTTCTGCCTTTCCCATCCATCCCTTCAAGATTACACATCAAGATGGAGATATAAAAATTGGGCTGCTTTTCAGGAGATGAGCACACGTGCAGACCAAACCCTACTTTTACCTGCCTGGTCCATGGCTGGCTGCCTCACTAGGTGTCACCTTTGTAAGTGAGGACAATTCCCTTCACCCTCTCCCACCTCAGGCTGCAAGCCCTGTGCAAGTTAGGACATGTCTTGGGTGCTAAGACCCTGACTCTGCATGGTACAGCAGGAAAGTGGCCCTGGGCACCACACTGCTCTGTGCCAAAGCCCAGAGCACAGTACAGCTGCCTCCACCGAGAACAGACACCGCTGGTGCCGGAGACGGGGGGAGAGAGGGGTCCTCACTCCAGGAGCACTGACGGACACGTTGGCACACTAGGAGCTCAGCACAGCTCCAAGTGCTTTTTGATACCGGGAGGTGAATTGGGCCTTAGTTGGTGCTTTCAAGCAGGTCTGTGAGCAGATGTCTCCAGCTTGCTGGGTTGTGCTGGGCTATGGGTCCCCTGGCCAGATGGGGCACCTTGGAGCACTGGCATGGGCCCAAGAGCCTCCTCTGAATTTTTCCCAAGTGTCAGGCTGAGAAAGACCTTTTTGACTTGCCAAGTAAAGCCACAGAGACCGAGCTGGGTTTCCTTTTTGGCACACACTTTAGTCATTGAGTTGGGACATTACAGAAGGAAGCAAAAAAAGAATCAGCAGGGCTCAAAGACTGCTACCCACAGGTGCTTATAGTAAAACATGGGGGCTTATTCATCCTTAGCTAACCTGCCTTTCCATGACTGAACGCACCCCATCCGCAGCCAGAACTGTGATCTGAGTTAGCTCTTCACATCTTCCTCGTGAAGGCAAAGGCCGAGGACCTGGGTGCAACAGATGGGAAGCCCATCAGCCCAGGCAGCATCCTGCCTGTGTGCCAAAGGCACTGGGGATTTGGTCCAGAGGAGCATGAGTGAATAGGGTACAGGTCCTTTAACAGCTCTGTAGATGATGCAAAGGGCATAGGGAAAGGGGTGAAATTTTCATCTGTGTCCACAGGAGATAGGCCGAGAAATGATGGGCTTAAAGTACAGCAAAGGAGGCATTGGCCAGCCTTGGAATTGGTGGAAATGGTGCCTGCGCCGTCGAGCTCAGCCGTGCAGCAGTTAGGGGCAGGCACGGGAAGCACAAGCATTAGCAGAGGGCCGTGCACTAGGCGCAGTTTAATGGGCCAAGCTCAGCTCCGCCGGGCTGATAGTAGGTCACTCTGGCCGCCCTCTGCTCGCTACGCTACAGGCACACCGACAACGAAAGCATCCAACCTATCTGGCCATGCTGGGGCTCGGCAGCGGCAGGAGGGGCGCTGCGGCCAGGCGGGCTCTCCGGTCCCCTCAGCGATGGCTCATCCGCAGGCGGGTTTTCTACTGCAGGTGGGTTTTCTACTGCAGGCGGATTGCCTCCTGCAGGGGGGTTTCCCATTGCTTTTGGGCTATCGGTGCTGGCAGCATCCGGCTCCACGTCTCCGCAGGGTGGGTGGTGGCAGCTGGCAGAGCCGGCTGCGGCTTCTGCCTCCCCAGTGGCTGTGTCTTCACCGTGGCCAGTCTCCTCCGAAGCGCTAGCCACTTCCTTATCACTTCCTTCAGAGCCTTCCTTGGGCTGCGCTCCACCAGCATCCTCCTCCTCAGACTCCCCTTCTTCCTCGGACTCTTTCTCTCCGTCTTCCTCTGACTCTCCTTGCTGATCTCCTTCCTCCTCGGACTCCCCTTGTTCATCTCCCTCTTCCTCAGACTCTTCCTGCTCCTCATCTTCCTCAGAGCTCTCTTTGTCCCCTTTCTCTTCCCGCTCAGAAGTGGACACTGCTCCAGGCTCCTCCGTTTGCTTCTCAGAGGTCTCTTCCTCAGGGCTGGCGCCCACATTGGGCTCCGGGGCGCCGGACACAGACCCGCTCCCCTCCTCCAGGGCTCCATCCTGGTGTTTGCCGTGGTGTTGAGTGCTGGCCGCTTCCCCCGGCAGTCCCACTCCCTCTGGGGTAGGGGGGCCCGGGCTCGATGGCTGCCCCTCCACAGGGGCTGCGGCCGAGTCCTGAGCCTCCTCCACGGCCGCTTCCTCCAGCCCGCTGTCTCCAGGCCCCGCAGCTTCGCTCAGGCCGCCGACTGGCTCTTCCTTCTGCTCGCTGCCCTTCTCCTCATCGCTGGCGATGCCAGAGGCATTGGTGATGCCAGTATCCTCCTCGGGGCTGGCGCGGTCAGAACCGGAGTGCGGTGTGCTCATATCAGCAGCCTTCCTGGCATCGTGCGGCCGCCCCGGGGCCGCTGCCTCGCCGCCAACCGCGTACGGGAGCAGCACGGTCTTCTCCGGGGTGCCGGAGCCAGCACGCAGGACCCCGTCCTTCTCTTCCAGGCTCGGCTCTCCGGCCGCCAAGTGGCTTTCGCCAAGGTGACCGACATCATCCGCGCCGCGGGGGGCCGAAATGTGGGGCTCTAAACGATGAGAACAGGGTCAGTCAGTTTTACCTGCGCGCCGCTCCTGCCCCGGGGGCCGGTGAGCACCAGCCCGGGCCACGGCGGGGCCGCAGCGCCCGCACCTCACCGGGACCAGCCCTCTACGGCGCCCACGGAGAGCCAGGGAGGGGGTGGCCGAATTCAAGGCCCGGGTGGAGAGGTTTGAACACTAGCCCTGCTGACTCGCAGACAATCTGCGACGGCCACTTGCTCTCCAGGCTCCTAGCGAGAAGCGGGCTGCAAGCGGCTGCCGGCGGGAGGGAAGAGCTCGCGCCACGTGGGCCGCGTCCAGGACGTCGGCCGCACAACGCCGGTCCCCGCTCGCTGCCCCTGGGTCATGCAGTTTGCTAGCGCATCGGCTGGCCCACGCTCGCCAAGGAAGCATTGAGAGCACGTTGCAGCGCCGTAATGTTTTCAAGGAAGCCGGCAAAGCGGCCCTGGAAAATTATCCCAGCTAGAGAGAGAGAAAGAGGGGCAAAGCTAAAAATAGCTCAGGGTGCAAGAAGCCTCGGGCACTTGGCAGGTTAAAAGGGTCCTTCCTTCCCCAGCCTTTCCTCGGGAAAATCTGAACCTTGGTCACTGACGGCCAGCCAGGCAGCAAAGGAGAGGGAAGAGCTGACAGGGCTGCTGCGTCCAGCCGCTTGGCAATTTTCTCCGAGGTGCCAGGCCCTCCCATTCCCAGCCCCAGGAAGGGCCTGGCTGGGCTGCGGCGCACCTGGCCTGACCCTGGAGGCAGTGCAAGAAGACTTATTTATTGTGCGTGTCCCTTCATTAGGAAAACATTTGCCACTGTGTATAACTGGCTGGAACACAATGAATTTGTTCTACAGCCCGGGAGAAGTCATCTGCATTTTCCATAGGGCCTCTGACTGTGATTTAACATTAGTCAACAGATGCCAAAAATAAAATAGCACCAGCTATACTGTCTCCGTTACAAACAGTTGCTGCTAGTCTAAATAATCCCCTGAAAAGTCTAATGCCTACATACCAGGGAAACGTTTCAGAGGAAAATAATTCCTTTGTACTCCAGCTGGCAAGCAGATGCCAACCAGAAAAAAATGCCGTCTCCCCCTGCCCTGGCTACAGAAAGGAGTCGCGGCCGCACCGCAGAGCTCGTGGCCACAGAAACGGGGTGCAACAGCTCCCCACGGCTGCACATCTATGGGCTGCACCCAGGCCCGGCCGCCGGCCTCTGCTCCAGCTCCACTTCCGCATCCTTCCTGACCTGCCCTCAAAACCTTGGGCTGCGCCAGGCAAAACTCAGGGCTTGCCAGAGCCGGGGGAGAGGAGAGGATGAGGTGCCCTCCCCTCGTCCTGCCGGGACCCCGGCCTTGCCCCTGGCTAGTCAGGTCCCTCCACGCAGGTGGGAGTTTCTTCACAGCTCAGCAAAGAGACTCTGCTTTGCAGCTGGGGTCCCCTTGGCCTCCACAGGGCATTTAATGCCCACAATGGGCACTCGGGCGCTACACGAGCAGAACAAAGCCCTGGAGATGACAGCAGCCCAGGTTCTGAGCATTTCCACGCGCGCTGCCCAGCCACAGGCCCCGAGTTGTGCCATGGGGTGCGGGCAGCTCTGCGAGACCCAGGCGCTTGGCCAGGAGCCGAGGGAGCCCAGCGGAGCGCGGCGGCATTCCCAGCCGCACGGTGCCAGGGCTGACGCGCTGCTTGCCCGCAGGTGAGGTGCGCCGGGCCAGCGGGGCAGCCGTGAGACACCGGGCCGGTCCTGGCGTGCCAGGGTTTCTAGTCTTTCCCGCGTGTGGCCTGGCACTGTGAGAGCTACTGGTGCCCCTCAATGTAGCACCCCACCAACACCAGATGTGCCACTCGCCCTCGCGCTGCCCTTGCCAACGTGCACAGGGAGCTGCCCGGAGTGGGGCAGCCGCTCTTCAAATCGGCCTGTGAGCCCGGCCGCCCCGCAGCCCGTGCGGAGCTGCTCAGAGGAGGTGCTCCTGGCCTGTAAAGCCCGGGCAGCTGGCTCCAGCCCGCCCGCGGCATGCCTCTGTGCCCCTGGGGACAAGGGACAGGCACAGGGATAGTCTCAGCGCAGCCCCAAAATAGCCAGTGGTCTGGAGGGCACAGACGGAAGCGGAGAAGTGGAGACACCGCTCATCCCGGCACAGAGCCAGTGCCACAGGGGTTTTCCAAGGACCCTGGGGGTCACCTCTAAGCAAATAAGCGTGGACAGAAGTGACCCCTCGGTAGTGACCCACTGCAGCTGGGCACGATGCCAGCCCCCGCACCTCGCGTGAGCCGGGACCTGCTGGAGACGGGAAATACTCCTGCTCAACCCAGGATACTCCCGCTGGTCTTTGGGTCACGGGCTTCATTTCCTGTGACCTTCAGAGCGTTATATAAAGTCGCCCTCCCCTTTCCACCTCCTTCACCCTCCTTTTTCCCCTACATGGTCTCCAAAGACACCACAAGGCAAATTGTGCTGATCTGCAGATGGCCGGCTGCTGAGCCCTGCACTGCAAAACGGGCCGAAGGTTACGGGCTTAACACCCTCCACACGTCCTCCGGTGGCTAAAAATACGGCCAGCAACTGTACAGTGGGAACAGAAGGAGCCGCACAGCCCAACATGGGAAGCAAAGTGCCAGACCCCTTGTGCACGGGCGCCTGTTTGCTCTGCCCCAGCCACTCAGCCCTCATGGCAGCCCACTAACTAAGGGTGACATCTGCACCACAGCCCTGTCCCTTGGGCCCTCACAGGGCCTGGAGCAGGGCAGGGACAGCCTCCAGCATCCGTGCCACGTGCGTACACTGTAAAATGACACAGGGGCTTCCTGTGTTCACAGTCTGCCCTGCACAAATGGTGTCAAGCAGAGACCTGCCCCGTTCACCTTTGGGGCTTGGCCTCTGAGAGGGACCCCGGGCACCCGGCTCCGGCTGCCCCTGCCCACGTTGCCCTGTGACATGAGTCTCGCACCTCCCCGCACCAGGCTGGAACGCTGCCCGGGGATGCCACTGGCCTTTCCCGAGCTGCTACAACAGCTTGGGGAATGTGTTACAAGGATCAAGGTCTCACAACAGGGCCCTGGGTGCCACAGGTTGTTAGTGCAGAAAATAAAAATGCAGAAAGGATAGGAATGGCGCCTAGAGGCAAAGGGGAGTCTGGCTGTTCTTGTCCACCAGCTCAGATACCAGCAGGGACCATGGCTCAGGTCTCTTCCTCACCACAAGTCTCAGTGTCCAGAGTGCCTGGTCAGCAAGTGAGCAGCTTTAGACCTGCATTTTCTGGAAAAATATTGCCATTATAGCTTTGGATTGGAGGTGGTCATGTTATACAAGGTGGACTGAGCTTGTCCCAGCTTCATTGACTCCAGGAGTCATCAGCTCCAAGCCTGGGATAAGTCACCCACACCCAAACTCCTGGAGAGACAGGGAAACCTGCAGCTCTTTTGGGATGCCCAGGGCCATGGACACCCTGGGGCTTTGCTGTACCCAGGGCTGCTGAAAACAAGCGGGGTCTTGCCATAGTGCCCCACCAGCCCCAAACGAGAAAGGCTGTAAATCTGGAACACGAATTCCAGCTAAAACACAACCCCAAAGAGCAGCCGATGCCTCCCACCCGCTCACCGCAGCCTCAGGCGCACTTGGCACCATCAGAATCGACTCGGTGCCGTCCCCTGCGTCTGCAGCTCGCACCGCACTGTGACCCTGCCCCTCCGCGCGCCTCGCACGCTGCCCTCGCTCCATCCTCGCAAAGAGCCACGTTAAACTGTGGTGCTGAAAGGAGCCCGAGAGGCGCTTCCCCCGAGAGCAGCGCCAGAGCAGGGGATGGTGCAGAGGGACAGATGGGCACAGGTGGCCCTAGGAAGGGTGATCTCCCTCCCCCACAGAAATAGGAGCCCTGAGCATGGGGACAGCAACGCGTTGCATGGTGAGGACGGCCTTTCACACGCTCTCTTCCCCTGAGCGCGTCCCAGGCCCTCACGGCGCGCAGGGAAAGTATTCCTATGTGCAACGGCCGATTTAGAGATCAGCATTTTTCGCATTTTGCTGCCACTGGCCCAAATTGTGGGAGAATACGGAGAAGCAGGGGCAGGGAAGGCTGCAGAGACCGGGTTTCAGAAGGATCAGCTACCTTGAGTCCCAGCAGCAAGGCACCCGGGGCCCAGCTCACCTTAGAACTGGGGGTGATTTGTTGCCAACTGGTAAAACAGGAGCAAAAAGCAGGAGCTGAAGCTGAATTTGGGAAATTGCCAGGATGAAGCAAATAGGGGGCTAGAGAAGCCTCAGGGAGGAGGAAACAATTCCCAGGCAGTTCACAAACCCAATCCAGTACTTCCTCAAGGTGAAGGGCATCACACAGCATCAGTCCTGCTGGGATTGCAAATGCAGGTGCCCAGGGCTGTGCCAGCCCCATCACGGCAGCGCTCACCACATGCCTCACTGGGATTCCCACAAGGAGAACTTGGCATTTCCCCACGCGAGGGCTCAGCAAAAGGGCTCCCTCCCTCACGTTACACCCAACACAGAGACCCATAAAAGTCAAGATTAGCCCAGGCTTGGTTTCCATTCTGCGTTTTCAAGGAGTGGGGAAACTCAAGCTCTTTCCAGGAACAGGTGCAAGGGATCATTTCGTGCAAAAAATAACTTCCGCTATGGGAACGGACCATTGCAAATCAACGCACGGATGGTGCATCTACGCCAAAACCGCATCTCTACACTTTCTGCTGCCCTCGGGCAAGGGGGGCACACCAGGGTTGTGTTATGAACGTACCTATGAAGCAGCATTCACCAAAGGAGACAGGGCGGGATCCCAAGGAGCTGCCCCTCATAGCCCAGCTCCAGGCCACAGCCCAGCAACGCGGCCCCAGAGCTGCAGCCAGCTCAGAAATTTATCCCACCAGCAATTCATAAACCAGCCCTATTCCCGTAAGGCACCAAGGGAAGAACTCGGAGGAAAAAGGACCCCACTGCCACGGAGTGACGAGCACCAGCTGCATCCTTCCCCACACGAGCAGGAGCAGCAGCTGCAGCAAGACAGCATCGCTGCCACTGGACCAGGGACATGGGCTTGTCCGGTGCTCTAGAGCAGAGCGAAGCCAAGGGACACTGAGACAAGCCATTGGTTGTCAGAGGAATATTTCCTACCATCATTATTTTTTTATTTAGGCTCAGTCAAATAAGTGCTCTGATCAAATGGGCTTGTTTGTCTTGGAGGAAATCTTTTCTGCAAGATGCAAGCAAGCTTTTTTTTGACGGTGGCTTTTTTAAAATCAGACCAAAAGGAAGCCCAAAAAACTGTCTGTCCCTTCCTTTCTGAGGAAAAACCAAGGCTAACCATGCTCAAAGTCTGTTCTTTTTTTTCCCAGACAAAATTCTCTAAGGCTTCCAGGGAAGTGGCTGGACTAGACAGAAGCATTTGGCACCTGCCAGGATTTTCCATCAAGGTCACCAATGGCTGCAGCCCTGGCCCCCCAGCCCCCGGCCTCGGCTGCAGCCCCGGTCTGAGCCCCTGCTGCTGCAAGCCCCCCGGTTCATGGCAGTGCCTTCCCCAGCCACCCCACGGAGCTCCTGTCCACGGTGCTCAGCAGGGTGCCCATAGCCGCTGCTCAGGAGACGTCCCTGGGCACACTGCAACAGCTCTCACTCTCCACCAGCAAGCAGCCCATGGACAAGAGCAGGGAAACACGCAAAGGCCCAAGTAGGGATTAACTCCAGATCGCCTAAAACCCGGCCGTTTGTTTCCTGTCTCAGGACTCAGACTGCCTTGAGCCCTGACACCAGTTTGCCAGGTCTCTGGTGCTCCAGCCCTGCGACACTCCTCCACCTCAGCCAAGCATCTGAACACGACTGCTTTGGCTGCCCTGGCCACAGGCTGTTGTGCGGGTGTTGGCCACGGAAGGTATTTGATTGCGTGGAGATTACAATGCTCCGCGCTGCTGCCAGGCAGCAGCCTGGCTGTTGGAAAAAGTCAGTCAGGGAGGATTAGCCTCGTGCGCCTGACCTTTCTGCAACTCGTGCTGTCCCCAGCCCGGCCCCACGGCCACGGTGCTTGGGGCGCCGTGGGGCAGGAGGCCAGGGCTCACCCCTCATACCAGCACAGGCAGAACGGGCAGCGCACACGTGCAGGGTGCCTCTAACCCGAGCAGCGCCACCCCCGGCATGGCAGGGCCAGCCTGCTGCGTTGGGGGCTATTATGGACCACGAGCAACACATCCCCAGTCTGCACATCCCCGAGCAGCACCGCGTGCCTCCCCACGTGCCACAGGGTAGGCAGGCACGCAGAACGGGAGCTTGCGCAGCGCTGAGACGGGGAGAGGCATCGCCTCTTAGCCAAGCACCCTTTCCCTGGGCGCAGAGTCCACACTGGCTGACACGGAGTGGAGCAGGAATCCCACAGGGACCTTTCCCCGCTGGTGAGTGACCCCGCAACAATTGCAGCAGGTGTTGTGTGGAGGGCGACACCCGCCCTGGCACACCGCCCGCTCCATCTCCCACACGCTGCCTGATCTTTGTGCACGCTCCTGCACGGCACCACTGCAACGCACCACAACCTGCCACACAGCGTACCAGTGCCGCACAGCCCGCAGTGGCTGTTTCGTGCCCTGTGGCACTCAAACCTCCTGGAGAGCTGGTTGCAGTTGAGCTACACCCAAGAGCTTCCTAGACCCCAGGGCAGCCTCACAGAAGAGACACCTCCTCCAAAAGGGCCACCAGCACAGCACCCGTTCCCCCATCTAACTCTAGTCATCCTGTGCCTCAGTTTCCCCCTCTGGGCAAGCAGAGCTTCACCAGCACCACCAGCTCTCCAGGCACCCCTGGAAAGCCCACCACAATGGGACAAAGCAGAAGGGCCGGCACAACTGCTGAGTTGCACAGAGGCAGCACCTGGTGTTTTATTACCCATGTGTTTAGCATTAGGGCTGCTCGACAGCTCACGATGGCCGAGGCAGTGCTGCGGCTCCAGGAGAGGCGGGGAGCACGTCTCAAGCACAGACTTGGAGCAGAGCAGGCCAGCACCTTCATAGGCTGGGAATTCTCCCAAAGAGGGGTATGGGAAGCCAAGGAGCCCTTTGGAGCCATCCCAGGGGCTTTAATGCTTCCAGAAGCACCAGCAAAAGGTGCACAGTGGGCTCATTTTTCAAAAGGAGAAATAAATGTGTGTGTACGTAGGGGCCAGGCAGCCCAGCTCTGCCTCTTTGAGAATGGCAGGGGTGGCAGACTCAGGGAGAAAGATAATCTGATCAATGCAGATCTCACTGAGGATATAGAAAACAGATTTGTCAGACTAACTTGACCTCATTTTTTGAGATTATAAATTTAACTGGGAGAGAAAAAGAGACTGTTGATGTCTATAAATAGTCTGATAGAATTGCATGATATTTTGATTAAGAAAACAGGGTAAAGAAATCTCACCAGAAAGTGCTAAAGGGATTAAAACCATGCTCAGAGCTTTCTAAATATAGAGTTGAAAATGGGGAATAATCTTTGTGGGGTGGTTTTTTTGACTGTGCTCCCACAGGGTGCCTACCCTAACATTTCTATCAAAGACTTGGAAGAAAACACAAACTGATGACCAATGGCTTGCAGATGACACCAAGTTCAGGGGAATGGAAAATAAAAAGAGAACTCCCTGGTAGAGGGAAATCCGGATCCACAAATGAGCAGACAGCAAGAAAACAACATGCATTTCAGTACAGCCAGATGTCATGCTGTATATCGAGGAACCAAGAGCCTCTGGGCTTGAGACGAGTCTTTCCTGGCAGACAGGGACTCCAGAGGAGACGGGAGAGCAGAAGAAAGGCTCTGGGAACGTGATCCTCAGGAGTGGTGTAGGGGTCAGTGAGGCAGCAGAGTTGGGACACCAGGCAGCAAGTATGAGTGTGCAGCCCCACAGAGCTCAACCATGGGGCCAGGGTCCGTGGCCTGCAGTGGCTACTGCGGTGCCTGAAAAGCTGCAGAGGGTTCAGGGCAGAGATGCAAAGATGGCCAGGAAATGCTGTGCCATGGGTGAAGGCTTCTCACGGGAGCCCCTTCACAGTCAGTGGATTGACTGCTGAGAGGTTATGATGACCCTGTACTCAGAGGCCTCCAGCAATGGGAGCCTTTATGAGCCCTGCTCCAGAACTTTCCCAGCTTGCCCCAAATGACATTCGTGCTAGGCTCAATTCGAGTCTTCCTGGGTGGAATCATAGCCCCAGACTCCCTGTCTTGCCCAAGGGGCTCCTGCCCCTCTACAGCAGGGCCAGGGGAGTGGGGCACCTAGCCCTAACAGGGCACATCACACACTTGCTTTGGGGGCCTGGGCCATCCTTCCCTGCTGTATCCCATGGCCTGTGATGCCTCCCCCAGCACTGCTTGCTAAGAGGAGCTCAACAGAGTTAAATGTGGACAAAGCAAGGTGGCCACAGCCATAATAAGGCCACATTCCTCTCTTTGGAGGCCTGCACCAAGCCCGTATGCTTGAGGGTACCCACAGCCATCAACAACAGGCATTTTCCTGCCCCACTTCAGAAGACATCTCCTCAGCTCTACCCCTTCCCAGCCTCTTTTGCAGGGTTGGCTAAAAAAAAAAAAAAAAAAAAAAAAAAAAAAAAAAAAAAAAAAAAAAAAAAAAAAAAAAAAAATTGTCATGTCTTCCCCATCACATCTATATCTCTCTTTCCCAAGTTTCATCCCCCAAAACATTGTTCATTGTCCCCCAGGACTCCTCTACTACCATCTACCCTTGCTAAACCTCCAGGCTGGGCAGCAATGGGTCAGGATGGCATCCCTTTCCCCGAAGCTGGTGCACACATAGGCCCAAAGCTAGGAGATGGGACACGGTTGAGCCACACACCTGATGGGCCCCAGAGCCCTTCTCACGGTGCCAACGCACAGAGACCTCCCCATCCCAGCAGCCTGATCCCTCCGCCCGCGCTCGTGGGCTTCCCGGGAGCAGCACAGCAGCTATCGCTTACAAGGGAAATGTCCCCAGGGGCTTAAAATAGCCCTGCAAGTGCTGCCAAGCCACCAAGCACAGGAGCTAGGCCTGCTGTCATTTATGCATGGCCTGAAGCACGGATGATTTTACGAGCAATTCGGTCACTCTCCGACGGAGTTTTCTACACCCCGGGAAGCCCCGTGCTCCTCATCGTGGGTAACTGGCATTGATGTGGGGTGTGCAGTGCTGTCTCTGCTGGGTGCCCTGGGGGTGGCACTGCTTGCCACCAAGGCAGAGGGAGACAATCATGTGGCAAGTAGGGACACCAACAGAGCACAGCCCTTGGAGTGTTTCTCCGAACACCGCTCTCCACAAGAAAAGAGGCCACCTCTTCCCCAGCACTGCCCGACTCCTTTGCCTGGTGCCGTTGAGAGGTCTGCTGGTCCCACCACACTGGTGGGACATTCCCAGCCAGCCCAGTGTCAGCTACACAGAGGCAAGAAGGCTCCCAGAAACACTGAGGGTAATAGAAAGGGTGTCACAAGGCAGGCAGCGTGCCCAATGTCTGGCCTTGCTTTGCTCAGCTGACAACATGGGAAGCCCCTCAACCCCAAGCTCCACTGCAGCCACTGAGTTACTAATGGGTATAAAGAAACCAGGCAGCCAAGAGCCTTCAGCAAGGTCCAAAGAGTAGCAGTGCCCAGGGGCTGTGCTGATACTGAAAGCAGAGGCTGGATCTGCAGGAGATTTCACATGGACACAGAAGCTCTGCACCTCTGGAAAAATCCAGCAACCCGGGAGACATTTGTCTGGAGTAGTCAGGGATGGGAGGAGGTCAAAACTGGAAAAGCTGAAGCCCACCCATGGATGCAGCATCCTGAGCCCCAAGTCACCCAGTTTGAGGTGACACATCCCAGATAGTGGAGCCCAACCCAAGGTGACAAGTCTTGTGTGACATATCCCAACCTGAGGTGACATCCTGAGTAAAAGAGTTAGCCAAGCAGAGGCAAGACCACAGGGCTGTGGGTGATGGCCTGTGATAATTCTCATCAGGAAAGGTCTGTGCCAGGCTGGTAAAGCCCTCCACAATTTATCCAGGGCTTTCCTGAACACTCTGCTGCCCGCACCCAAGTCTGGAGGTGGGTGGATCCACACGAAGCAGCAGGGACCCCAGGTGCAATTCACCAGGTCTCTGGGGCAGCCAACACCTCCCTGGGGTGAAACTGTCAAGGGCAGCAACTGGGAGCTGCTCTCCCAGCAGCTTCTCCACAGCCCCTCCGTGCTAGCCACCCTTGGCCCTAGTCCAGCAAAGGGGCAAGGGGAAGGATAAGGGGACTGCCTCTGTCTGGGGGCACAGAGGAGACACTGAGCACTGCAGTGGACAGGATCCTTCACCGAAGCAGGGATGCCTCCCGTTCCCATGCAAGCCAGGCATACTCCCAAGCAAGGACAGAACAGCAATGAGCATCTTCCCAGAGGGATGGCCCAGCAGTCACTGCAGAGGAGCTGTGGCCCCCATCTCATGGCAGATGGGCACCCCGGCTCTCATCTGTACCCTGCCATGGGTGCTGGCTTCAGGCAGGCCCACACTGGGGCTTCCCGGTGCTGCCCGCGCTGCTGGGAAGATGCCAGCAACTCAGCAAGCCCCATCCACGTGGGCCATTAACCCTCTTGGCAAGGGCTGAATGAGCACGGGTGCATGGCCCTTCTCACCACACAGGCTGGGGGTTCCAAGCCTTCATCCAGGGCCAAGGGAAGCCCTGAAGACCTAAGACCTGGATCAGGTTGCCTGGAGAGGTTGTGGAGTCTCCTTCCTTGGAGATATTCTACAGCCATCTGGACACAGTCCTGGACAAGATGCCATTTGAGCAGAGGCAAGAGAGAGTTTAACTAGATGATCTCCAGAGGTTCCTTTGATCAAGCCACAAGTGTCCATGCCCCACAAGTATCCCAGCCCCACAGCCAGAGAAAGGGGAAAACATACCCCCCATGCCCAGTTCATCCCTCTCCTTCCTGCCTGGAGGAACCAGAGCCATTTGGAGCCCCAGAGAGGCCATAGGGGAGCAGAAGGCCACAGCACAGCACAAGGCAGCCCCCCCTCACAGAGCCCAACACAACAACCCGACCACAGTCGGGCACGTTCATAGGCAGCTGCAGCAGCTCTGCCATTTCAGCCTGGTAACTCTACGCTCTCCGACTCACCCGCTGCAAAGAAGCCGAGCAACTTTATCCCAGAGGTCCCCCTCTTCATGCCAAGAATGAGGCGAGATCGGTAACTCAATCATTTCCCTGCACACTAGAGGAGCCGCCCCAAATCTTCCTCATGCCACCACTGCTGGCATGACTGCAGCCCACCAAGCCACAGCCAAAATGCACCAACAAGCTCCCCCTGCCCTGCTTTTAAGTGGCAAAATAATCCACACCTGGAAAACCCGGGTGTGGGGAAACAGGAATCACCTGGAAGAGTTGGATTTTGCTAGGAGAAGCACCTGGGCCACCTCCTGCAAAGCCCAGGCGAGCCTGCCGGCGAGCCCAGCCTTGCGCCGAAGGGCAGGGACGCCTCATCACGCAGGCGCTGCCGGCTCCTCCCGGAGCAAAACCACGTGCTGGAGACACCCCCTTCACACCGGCTCCAGCGGACCAAGGCGAGCCAAGAGAAGTCCCGTTAAGAAGGAGAAGGCTCTGGCCACGGCTCCTCAGCCGCCAACGCCGTGGTGGCTCCCTGTTCCTCCCGTCCCCACGCCCAGCTCTCCGGAGGGACGGCACAGGGAGCCGATACCCCGCCCGGCACCGGGCTCGCGAGGCTCCCCAGTGCCGGCGGGAGCCGCTGGTCCCCGCGGAACCCCTTTGGTTGGCGAGAACGACGAAAGATGCCCTTAAAAGGCCGTGGCGCCCGGG
>VZSV01000087.1:1062837-1074282 GCA_013398735.1 Nothocercus julius
CCTTGCTTTGAACTGAACAGTGAACTTTGCCTGCTTCTAGCGCTCTGATTTACAGTATAGGAAAAAGGTCATAAAAGAGACCCAAATCGCATTGTATTTTTTAAAAATTTCAGCATATTCTCTGACGTTTCCCTCCCCTGCCCCATCCCCTCCCCGGTTGCCGGCCAGGGGGTGTCAGGGCAGTTCCCCTTCCCCCAAGGGGTCTTCTTTGCTCTGGTCCATGGAGTCACTGTCGTTGCCCTCTGTGTCGGAGGCGGTGTCGGAGTTGGAGGGCTCGGGACAGGCCCGCACAGGCGTCACGATGACCGCGCGCCTCTGCTCCTCTTCCTGCAGCTGTTTCTCCTGCGTCCCCTCGATGTGCTGGATCGCCTGCCGAGGGGAACGGGAGCCATGAGGACGGTCCCGCTACCAGGGACGGCGCTTCCCCCGCAAACAGCACCAGGCTGGGGGCGGGACCCGCTCTAGAGGCGGCCCT
Source organism: Nothocercus julius (assembly GCA_013398735.1). Classification (NCBI taxonomy): domain Eukaryota; kingdom Metazoa; phylum Chordata; class Aves; order Tinamiformes; family Tinamidae; genus Nothocercus; species Nothocercus julius. The sequence goes on from VZSV01000087.1 coordinate 1,063,313, forward strand.
GATGTGCTAGGGAGCTGTGTGCGTGTCTCCTGAAACCCATCAGTGGCCACACAGGCCACTCCTGGGCTCAGCCCCACGCTCCCGGCACCCCCTGGCGCCTGCTGGGCTCCCGCGCGTTCCCTCCCGCTGCCAGCCCTCCTACCTGAACGATGGTGTCCAGGTTTTGCCGGGACGTGGAGACCGTGTTGATGACAGAGGATGGGCCCATGGTGACCACGGTGACGTGATGGGAGGGAGGCGGCGCTGGTACGATCACAGTGGGGTGGTGGGTGGGCGCTGGGGGACCGTGTGCTGGCAAGAGCTGGGAAGAGAAGTGAAACATCCACATTAGCCCGAAAAACCTCCCTCCAGCCTCCCAATCCCAGCCGGCTGCACCCCATATCCCAGCACTGGGTCTCTCTCCACCTAGTCTTAATGTAGGGTGGCTGTCTTGAAGGTGGAAGACAACCAAAAAAGATAAACCCCATAGAGGAGGAAAGAGGTAGGCAAGAGCCCTTGGGCCTGCACAAGGAGATGATGGGGAAAGCCCTGCACACCAGAAACCTGGAGCCCTTCAAGAGAAAATTGAAGCCTGAACAACAGCCCAATTGCTCAGGATCACGCGCCCTCCTAGGCAGACACTGCAGCACTCCACTGGAGAGCTCGGTGGCCTTACCTTTGGCAGAGCCAAAGGCAAATGGGGTTGAAAGGGCTCCCCTCCCCTGCACCCAGCACCAGCTTCGACCAATGGTGTTACAGATGTGCAAAACCCAGAGAAACTTCAGGAGCTCCAGAGACAACTCCCAGCCCACGGTGAGAAAGGAAAGAAATCAGGGACCGGAGGGAAGATAAGAAACTGTCCCTTCAGCACAGACACACGCTGGATTGCTCTCCTGCCTCCCAGGATAAAGACCTGGCTTTTAAGACAGAGAAGGCAAAAAGCAGATCTGAGCTACCGCTGCGTGGAAATCCTCAAATCACTCTGAACTGCTCAGCTGGGAACCTGCCGCACCCCTCAAAGATCCTCGCTAAAAGAGCGGATGCAAAGAAACGCCCTAGCAGGAGGCTAAGGAAAGTTCACCTAAAAATAGGCTGAACTTCCCTAGGAGGCGGCTGGGCATGGATCCTGGGGGGAAGCATCTCTGGAGAAGCCAAACGACAGAGGAAGTCAGTTTTTCTAACTCCCTTTGAAGTTCCCCATGCTGGAGTCTCCCCAGGGGCTGAGCTTGAGGGATGGCTCAAAGGCAGGGCTGTGACAAGCACTGGAGGGAAGCACCAGTGCAGGGACTGAATTCTCCTTTCCACTCCTCCAAGCACCCATAAGGCTCCCCAAGGCAACAGCGATGTGATTTTGGCAAGGGCAGAGACTGAAGACTTCAGTACCTGCACTCCTGCAACTCCTGCCAGGCAGCAACACCTGCCGACTCGCCTGCTTCCTGGTTCCAGCCCAGATTTGTACATGGCAGAGATTAGTTTGGGGACCTCCAAAAATAGGCTGGAGTCACCCAGTGAGACTCAAACCTCCAGCAGTGGCACTGGACCTTTACATTGCTGCAAACCACCAGCTCTGGCACAGGAAGCGCTACCTGCATCAACTGCTCACAGAGCATTTCAGCTGCTGCCATCATCCATGGATGAGGCCCTATATTCCTCACCTGGTCCCGTGGCCAGGCCACAGCAAACGCGCCAGGAATGTGGCTGGGAGCCAGAGCGGGTACCAGGGCCCAGGTGACAAGCGGCAGCACCGTTTCCTCCATTTGAACCCGGCAGGGAGGCCCGGCTGGGAAAGCTCAGGGAGGAACTCGGCTCCCAGGGGATGCAGAGGCGGCCGCACCCAGCGCCTCCCAGCAAGGCCTTGGAAAGTCACGGTCCCACCGGCGCCAAGTTGAATCACTGCCAGCTAAAAAGCGATCTTGCACATACAAAAGCTGTCAGCACTGGGGCACGGAGCCGCTTGAAAGCTGCCGTGATGTGGTCCGAGCCACAATCCCCCCGACACAAGAGGCGACTGCAAAGCAGCCCTGGTTGAGCTACCCGGGCCACGGAGAGCGGCTGGCGGTGGAGCCCTGCAGTGGCACTCGTGGAGCAACGTTGGCAAGGATGGGTGCACCAGGCACCAGCTCTGGAGCAGGTGAAGAGGAAGCCGCTACCACCACGCAGCAGCTACCACGAAAAAGGGCTCTTTGGCCTGGGCACAGCCTGCCACAAGGACTAGCTGGGCCAGCTGCTAGTGCCTTCCTTGGGGCAGACCCACGATGCAGCAGCCAGCCGAGCTGGCTATGAGGAACTCAGCGTCCCGGGATGGGGACACATCACCAAACCTTCTCTCAGCAGTGGGCTGCAACATCAGCTTGGGAGCCCAGGCAGGACACAAACACACGTGGAGGCCACACGCCAAGTTCTTCCCCCATGCCCTGAGAATGAGAGCTTTGCAGGGACATTTCCGCCAATTGCAGCCAAACCCTGGGGTCAAGCACCACAGCACTGAGCTCACCTCAGCCCCATACACATCACTGCCTGCGGGCCTGGACCCACATCTCACAGAAAAGCTTGCTCAGGCAGCTGGGGTGTCCCTGCAGCTGGGCTACGGCCGGGGCAGGCCCCGGGGCCGGGCGGTATCTGTGCACTCACCTGGGTTCGGATCTGCTGCTCGCGTTCTAGCTTCTCCTGGTGCAGCAACCTCACCTGTTCCTGCTGCTGCTGGAGCTGCACTTGCTGAGCAATCACCTTCAGCTTCTCGGGGTACATGTGGGCCTCCAGGGAGCGAACCTGCCAGCAGAGAGGGCCCGGACGCATTGGTACTGGAACACAGCACACTTCCCAAACACAGCCCTCCGATCCCACAGCGAGACCTTGGCATGAAACCCAGCCGCTCCGCGCTTGTCCTCGGAGCTATGGGGCAGACTAAGCAGGGACCCTGGGGAGAACCCTGCGCTGAGCTTAGGTAGGGAGCAACTGGCAAATGGCCTTGCAGTGCCCAACAAACCACGAATCGCTCCTGAACAGGGCCCACTCTGCCAGAACCAGCCCGTCGGGATACCGATGAATGTGCTGGAGCAAGAGAGCAGTTCAAGAGAAAAAGCAAGGCTTTGCTCCGCCGCTGCTCAAAAGACACCAAAGTGGTGTTCAGCAGCTCTCTGGGACCCGCAGGTCTCCTGGGGACATCACAGGAGCAGCAAGTCCAGACCTCCCAAACACCCGCGGCAACACCTTGGAGGTCGCCTCAGCCCAAACGGGCTCGGAGGGGAGACTTCAGCACCCTGAGCTGTAGGGGGCTGGCACAAGAGCAGCACAGGCAGGACGGGGGCTGCAGCTCAACCCAGGGTGGCCAGGAGCCGCCAGGCCATGTGCACCCGCTCAGCGCTGCTCCAGCTTCCCCGGGCACTGCCCGCTAGAGGGCGAGCCCGGCCCGCGCACGGGGCCGCGCGGGCGCCCGCGGCCGCATCCGCATCCGGCCTCACCTGCTCCTCCAGCATCATGCGCACCGAGCGCTCCTTGTCGAGCTGCTGCCGGAGCTCGATCATCTCCCGCCGCAGATCCTCGGCCTTCTCATCTTCCCAGATGTCTGGCGAGCCAATGCCTTCATCCTTGTCCTCTGCCCGTCGCCGTTTTGGGGAGGAGCCGCTGAACTCCTGCCAGGCAGATGCGGTGTCAGGGCCCAGACCCGGACAGGAGTCTCGCCTCTATTCCCGCTGCCCTGATTCCCCCACCCAGATCACATGCAGGGCCGTAGGCTCCTCAGGGGTGGAGATGGACGTGCCCACCCACCTGGGCTTTGCTCCTATCCAGCCCTGTGCAAACCCACTTCACCCGTGTCACAGGGAGCCAGCCCTTCCTTGGCCAGCCCAGCACCAGCCCAGCCACAGAGCTGGACACGAAGGGAGGCACTACCTGGATGAACCGCTTGAGCTGGGTGTTCTGCTGCAGTAGCCGAGTCTTCTCCTGCTCCAGTGAAAAGATGTATTCAGCAGTTTGCTGGAGGATCGCCGCCTGGGGAAGAGCCAGGAGGGAGGCCAGTGAGGCAGGAGGCTTTTCCGCAAGGTCCCTCCCCAGTCACAGGAGACCTGCTGCTGCCGAGCAACCTTCCTGCCCAGGAGGCAGCAGGACATCTCCTTGCTGGCCCCAACAGCTCCAAGCTTTGCTTCACCTCTAGACCCTGTGGCTGGGCTCTCACCTGGGCTTTCCCTCTACCCAATCCACACAAAGGGCTCTAGATCTCATTTATCTTCGCAGGAACAGTGTCTGACCTACTCGCTAGAGCTGCCTTTTCCCACCACTCTCCTGCAGCATCAAGAAAGTCCCACGGTGAAAAGGCCCCTTGTTACCGGGGCACATGCAGTCCCAGTGCTGGTTTTGTTGGGGGTACCCAGACTGCTCCTCTGCTCTGCATGTGGGACACCAAGTTCCTCACCCTGTAACGTGTGCACCCCAACCCCAGAGGCAATTGCCCCAGAGAGGGAACTCCACTTGAGAAAGAGCTTCATCCAACCCAATGAAAACACTGGCTCTAAAATCCCCAGGATGCTAAGGAGCCTGGAAGTGACTGGTGAAAAAACGTAGGCAATCATCTCCAGTTATGCTTACAGCCCTGTCCTGTCTGCTCAATGAGTGCTGCAGAAAGTGTCTACACACAGGTTGGACATCCGAATCGCACATCATCGATGTGTTGGAGCACCGATTGCCTGCTCGGAGTCCCTCGCAGCCCAGAGCAGATGCCACCTCACGCAGGGCTGCTCCCTGTGCTCACCTTGCTGAGCTTCTCCCCGTCCGTGTGTGGGATGAGCGTTTTCAGAGACTGGAACCCTGCATTGATGCTCTGCATCCGCCTCCGCTCGTTGCTGTTGGCAATCTCCCTGCGTATCCGCCGCTCCTGGTCCCGCTGGGTCTCTGGAGTCAATGGGATGTTGGCCAAGCTGCAAGAGATGCCCAGAGTTAGGTAGGAACGGGCCTGCACCCCTGTGCTCACCGCTCACTGTTTGGAGCCCCAGCACCGTGTCTCAGGCTCATCCCCTCTGTTTCCTCCTCTGCTTTGCAAGGATGGAGCAAGCAGCCCAAGGGACTGGTAGGAGAAAACATAGAGGACAATCGCTCTAGTGACAAGAAGGGCTCAGCCTGAACCTTCTCTCCAGGCACTGCTAAAAAAAAGCAGCAGGGAGGTGTTTTTTTTCCCTTCTTTTGACCCAAAACACAGCCCCCGTGCAGTCCCCCAGCTCCGCCAGGCTTGGACAGGATTTGGCCGCCCGCAATCCAACAGTATCCACAGAGCAGGCAAAGAGAGGGCAGAGGACTCGTGTGCACCTCCTAAGCAAAGACACCCTGGTTGGAGTCGGACACAACCATCCCCTCCGAGCGCCCCAAGCGTCCCCTGCTCCCAGCACAGAACACCCGCTGCTGCCGGCAGGGCGCTCCCGGCTGTGAACAGCGACCGCTGCGTCGGGACCCCGGCAGCCCCGGGCTAAGTGACGAGAACGGCAGAGCGGGACCGTTCCCCCGCCCCGCTCAGCCATGTCCGAGTGCGGGGCCCTCATTGACCCAGGGGTGCCACTGCCCAGGCGGGACGAGAGGGCCCCACGAGGGCCCCGGTGCCTGCCCACGGTCCCGGCGGGGCGGCCGGCGTGTGTGGCCCCGGGAAGGCGGCTCCCTCCCACTCCCGCTGATGGCTTCCAGATGACAGCTCCCAGCAGAGAAGCCCCCGTCCCACCCGAAGCCGCAGCTCCCGCCTGCTTCCTGCCGCCGCCTCCTCGCGCCGCTCGCTCGCTCCGCATATGGGCTGGGAAATGCGTCCCAGACCCGGCGCCACTGGCAGCAAGCGGGGACGGGTAGCAGGGAGGGAAGGGCGGCTGAGTGGCAAGGGGGAGGGCTCCGGCTGGCGGCCACCGGCTCGCACGGGGCCCGAGCACCAGCCCCTGTTTGCACCCGAGCAAAGCCCCTTTTGAAGGGGGTCTCTTTTCTTCCTCCAATCTCATATTCCTCGGAAGCCCCCAGGCGGAGCAGGGAGCAGGAAGACTAAATCCCAGCACCCAGCAGACTTGTTAAATCTGCAGAATAAAGATGGAAGGGATTTGCGCCGGGAGGCGAAGCAGGCAGCGTGTCCACCCCACGTCCACGAGGGCGGCAGGGGACGCACAGCGGTGCCTGCCCAGGCTCCGCGCTGGCTCCACGCTGGCAAGGACAGTCCCACAGCACAGCCAGGGAGCCGCTGCCTCAGGACAGACCTGTGACAACTGCAGATCCCTCCCAAGCCACCAGCAGCCGGCAAGTGCAAGCAATAAGCCGGGAGAGCAAATTCAGAGCCCCAACTGTAGTTGGCCATTAAAACAAAACAAAACAAAACAACACAACCCACAGACCACACTATCCTGATGATTATCTTGCTTCTCTTTTGTTTCCTGGCGAGAGTTTAGAAGCCAGACTATTAAAAACCAAGAAACAGATTTCTAAGGGTGCGAGAGCCTACCCGGACTACAGAGGCCATTATCATGCACACGCTATAATTAAGACTCCACGAGAACGCAGCTATTAAAGTCAGGCTGGAAGGTCAGGGCAGGGAAACTCGCACATCCATCCACCTGCTGCCTGGCTGTCCCTGTGTCCCCAGCCAGCAGGTCGGATCCAAACACCAGAGGGGCCCCAGCCTGCTCCAGAGCCCCTTCCCTGCCCAGGGACACTGCACATCCACTGGGATGCCCCTGGCACGGTGCCCCGGCAGCGCCGCCCCGTAGCTTGGTTCAACCACGTCACGAAGGCAGGACGTACTGCTGGGGCTGGGGAAGCTGCAAAATACCGAAGACTAAACACAAGGGATAGTTTCCCAGCACAAGGTGAGATAAGATGGGTTTCAGTCTCCATCTGGAGGCAGCAGGGACGGCTGTTGGCCCCCAGCTTGCTTTGTAACACTCGTGTGGATGCCAGGGCAGCTGACGCCGCTGCCCAGGATGTCCCGGCTCCCCGACCTCATTAGCCCAGACTGCATCTCGCCCCCTCCTCCGTGTTGGGGCCGGAGTGCTGGGAGCGGATCAGCCAGTGGTGCCGAGCAGGCAGGAGGCCACCAGATTATCTTCAGGCAGCCTCTAACAGGATCGTCGCGACCCGAGCCAGCTGGGATGAGCAAAAGGCTGCCAGAGGCCAAGTGCTGTCTGCAGGAAAGGAGCTCTTAGTGCTCCAGACAGCCCAGCTCAAGGTCAGAAGGAGAAAGGAGGACTTTCTGCCCAATAAAGATCTGGGCGTCAGCTCCAGCACAGGGACACCAGGGAGACAGGGACAGGGACTAGTCCTGTCCCACTCAGCACGTGACAGGCGCTCGGTTCAGGCAGCAAGGCATCGGTTCAGCGAGTCGTCCTTTGCTGAGGATGCTGCAGCTCGTGGCACTGTGGCAGGACAGCTTCCCGCAGACACTCTGCCTTCACTGCCATCGTCCCGACAATAAGCAGGTTTCGGAGCAGGTTTAGGAGCACAGGTACCTTCCCTGGCCACCTGTCAGCTGCCTCAAAGCCGCAATTCCCTGGAGCCCCTCCACCTGGAGGGAGGATTCCAGCTCAGCCTGCAGGGCTGAGTGTTATGGCACGAGTGAGCACAAGGAGCCCCTGACGTGCTAGAGCTCTCCGTGCGGCTCCAGACGGGATCCTGGGGGCCGGCCCCACGCACTAAGAGCACACGGTCTGCACCCTGGCTCCAGCCCCACAAGCGCAGAGCTGCCTGCTGTCGCACTATGGCCTTCTAGCGCAGACCATGACACCCGGGCAGCTCAGAGGGGCTCCGAGCATCCACTCGTGGCTCTCACCAGCCGTCCTGTAGCCAGTCAAAACACTTCTGTGAAGAATGGGCCCAAACTCATCCCCCTGGGTTAAATAATTCCAAGAACCCAGACTCCGCACTTTCCAGCACTAACTGCGAAAGGATTACGGGGTCTGAAATCACCAGGGCACGAAGGAACAGAAATCACAGCAAAGACACGGTGATTCTGCCAGAGCAACGAGGCTGCTGCAGCCCCACCTTTCTACTAGAGGGGGACAAACCAAACTGCGCTGAAATCAGCCCTCCAAAACCTGGACTCTGTCCTTGACTTCCATGCCCTGGAGGCCCAGCAAGACAAGGCAGGGGGTTATGGCCGGAACGCAGAGCCCACGAGCCCTTGGGTATCCACACCCAGCCTTGCAGTCTTGCATCAGGATCGCGTCAGGCCACCCGCAGCTCGTATCAGACGGCCCCCTCAACACCCAGCAGCGGGATGAGCCAGAGTGCGCAAGAAGCAAGCTAAGAAACCCCACTGCCACCTCGGGGACAGCCGCCTGGCTGCGTGCGCACAAGGAACCATCCTGCAAAGCAGACAGCCCCTTGCTCCTGTCCCGAAGGAGAGCGCATGGCCGGGGCACCCGGCCACGTGTTCCTACCTCAGCTCTGAGTGAGGCGGTGGCAGGGGGGGCACAGAGCAGGTCTCCACTGAGACCACCAGTGCTGACGTTTATACCTGGGACTGCTGCCAGGTCACGGTCACTGCTGTGGCAGGGACAATACTCCAGGGATAAGGAGAGATGCGCACAGAGGGGAAGCAACAGGAGAGCAGGAGATGGACAGCCCTGACCCGTCTCCAGCAGCTGCCCCCCGCCCAGGGACAGGGAGTGAAGGTTCTCTCTCTCCTTCCAGGAAACAACACGTAAAAATGCACCTCTGGTTCCCATACAGGAGGTAGGGGAGACCCTCTTGCTCAGTGTCCCAGCCTCCAGGGTTAACTCCTTCCCATGCCGCAGCCCCACAGCTCCCACCAGCTCAGTGCAAGATGCTCTGCCAGAGGCCATGGATCCCTGCCCAGCTCCCAGCCAGGCCCCTCCAAATTCGGCTACTGGCTCCCAGGAGACACAGGCTACTGGCCCCAGAGGCCGAGCTTGGCAGGTTATAACGTTACGAGCAGGGTCTGCCCCTCATCTTCTTGCGATGATGCTTCTCCAGACCTCAGCGTGTGGCTGCAGTGCCTTCCTCCAAAGGCAGCTCTGGGATTTTCATCCATCAGCCACAGTCCCACAAGGGGAATTAGCCAGAGATCTCTCAGGCTGGACAGTGAGGAAGCAGTTTCTTAAATACAGGAGAAGGAGGAAGAGCCCGTTTCCTCACTGGGAGACCTCTCATAAGCTTCCCCAGCTGCTCTTCCTGGGAAGGGACTTATAAAGTGGCAGAGCTGAATGTAGAAAGGGAAAAAAATAGAGTCATCACTTCAGAAAATGGCCTGGTAGGCACTACACACCCAAGTACCTTGCGCTACATCCACCAGGAACTGGGGGAAGACTTAGACCGGTCTGTTGCCAAATGCAGCCCAGCTGATCTTGCGTTCGGCCGAACATGCACAAGGAAAAGCCATAAGTCAAGAGAGCCCAGCACCAGCCCCCACCGCCCCAGCCAGGCGGACACCCCAAAGGGCTCAGAGAGGGTTGCACACAGGTCCCCTGCCACTGGCCAGCAGTGTCACTCCAGCGGAGCCTGGGTGGGCTTCACCACGGGATCAAGCGCCTGCTGGTAACAAGAGCTAGGGAGCCGCTCAGCAGAGCGGGGCTCTGCTGTAATTAAGGGGGACTCATCCAAACCAGCAATTCTTTGCCCATGCGCACGTGAAGGACCCGGCTCTCGATCAGCGAGTTCGGCTCAGCCTTGCAAAAGTCACCCTCTAAGCACATTGCCCCAGGGGAGACCTGCTTACACAGCATATCAGGCTCCAGACAAGATAGCGATGATAACGACCTTCGGCAGCAGCCGGCCTTCCGGGCTGTAACCCCGCCACTCGCTCACTCCTCCGGCACATTGCTCAAGTTCACCCTTCCTGGCTCCAGCTGTTCCCGCGCAAGTTCACTCGGACACGGGAAGCTCTCTCATCATAAAAGCTACTGCAGGGAGCAGCCACGGGGCTTCTACAGACCTCTCTGCCATGGGCACACCGGGGACAGGAGCTTTTGGTTGCACAAGTGGAATTTGGTCTTTCCCTCCTCAACTCCCAAGCGCGCGCAGGTGTAATTTGGCAGGGGATGTCATGCTCTCTGAGATCTCAAGGAAAGCAAAACCGTGGAGGTAACATAGCTGTCTGACCCTGCCTCTCTGCTTCTCCCTGTCAAGGACGCTGACAATCTCCAAGACCCACTACAGACACCCCAGCTCGCTTTCACCGCTCCTGAATAAGTGCTACGGTTTGTGTTGATGGAAGAGAGAGCCTGGCCATACAGAACCGGGTGTCTGGGTGTCCCTGACGCTCAGGGTGTCCCTGAGCGAGGGGTGAGTGGAAACCAGATGTCCAAACTCCGCACAGGCCAAGTGCCTCCATACAGCTCTGCCCTATATGAGCTGCTGCCCAGGATAAGCACAGAGGCCTGGAGAGAAGGATCGTATTTTCCTGCCCTAGGTTAGGTTTCCCAAAGGAGCATCCTGAAGAGCGCGTGCCAAGCGCTACAGCGGCTGCCGACGGGCTGCCAGGCAGGACGGCAGCGCTGCAGGGCACAGGCCCGCGCCGCGCTGCAGCGCAGCCCCAGGCAGGACGGGGCAGCCCGAGCACGAACGCAGCGCTGCTGGCGATCGCTCCGCAGGGAGATCCCGGGCAAGGACGTGCTGCAGGCGCTGCCTGCCCTGGCTCCTCCACGTGGCTCCGGGGCCCCGTCCAGCAGCTGAACCCTGATCCTGGGATGAGTGGGATGGCGTGTCCGTGCTGGGCGGCCCCGCGGAGCCCGGAGCGGGCAGGCTGGGCTGCGTCACGGCTCTCCCACCGCCACGTGTGGGCTGGGGTCGGGACAGGGCTGCCCCCCAAGCAGAGGGGCCCCCCAGGGGCTTCCCCACAGCAGGGGCTGAGCCCCGCCGGCTCCCAGCTGCGCCACCGGCACGTGGCGGGGCCCCAGCAAGCCAGGACAGGGCTGCCCCACAGCGCGAGCGGCGCCGCACCAGCTCCAGGCTGCCCCACAGGGACAGGGCACCCGAGCGGGTCAGGGTCACCCCCCAGGCCCTCGGCGCGCCAGGCGGCG
>VZSV01000087.1:1141849-1169084 GCA_013398735.1 Nothocercus julius
ATTTTATTTTATTTTATTTTATTTTATTTTATTTTATTTTATTTTATTTTATTTTATTTTATTTTATTTTATTTTATTTTATTTTACCTCAAAGGTATTAAGTGACGAAGCAAAGAGGAAACAATATGATGCTTATGGTACAGCAGGTTTTGATGCCGGTGCAGCAGGTGCTGGGCGCCAGTACTGGAGCAGCGGGCCCTCAATTGATCCAGAAGAGCTTTTCAGAAAAATCTTTGGAGAGTTTTCAGGATCCTCCTTTGGAGATTTTCAGAGTGTTTTTGACCAGCCACAGGAGGTATGGATGAAATAGGTTTATTTTCTGAGTATGTGAGATGGCAAAAATGGAAATAAATGGAGTGTTAGTCTGCTACTCGCTGCTCTGCATGTAAGCTTAGGCAAAGAATTTGTTTCTGGGTATGTCACAAGCAAATGAGTCCCATTGTATGGGTGCTGGTTGGCCTCGAATTCCAAATCACATCTCTGTTGTAAGCTATATGCCTCTGGATAAAGATGGAATATATTTTCTGGATTACAACTGGTTTATCTGGTGTGTTCTGACACCTGTTAATGCTGCTGAACTGTTTTCATCATTGTATAGGCTGTAAGTTGATCTACATATGTTTATTTTGTAGTTTTGTATTGCTGCAAGCCACAGAATTACTTTTAACTGTAAAATGAGCCTTCCAGCTTTTGATTTGACTGTTTAATTGGCTTAACATTGTAATGAAGCCTGTGAGAAGGAAGTTTTGTCTTTCCTTTGTAATGCAGCTAAATGCACTGTTGGGTTTTTATGCTCTTGATTTGTCTTCAGAAACATGTCTGGTATTTAGGACCTCTGGGTCCTAAATTTTTACAGTCTTCTGCATGTCTATTCTTAAATGTCATTTCTATTGAAAAACTGCTCATCTGATTGGTATAATCATCATTTTTGTGATGTTTGCTTTTCTTCTGTAGCCCCTTTTTATTTAAGTGAGACATATTATTGATTGCTGAAATGAGACAGAACGTGTCTGTGTCTGTCCATTTCTCCCATGCTCCATTACAGAGATACACTTTAAGCATTGTTTTGTATTTGACCTAAAATGAGTTAAGTCTACTTAAGATCCCATCACATATCATCAATTACAGATTGATGTTCTTGTTTCCTATACAGTATATCATGGAATTGACATTCACTCAAGCTGCCAAAGGTGTTAACAAGGAGATTGTGGTGAACATCAACGACTCCTGTCAGCGATGTGATGGGAAAGGGCATGAGCCTGGTACCAAAGTACAGCGGTGTCACTACTGCAATGGTACTGGCATGGTAAGTGCTTCTGAAGAGACATGTTCCTCTGTGTTTTTTAGGGGCAAGATAGTGCTTTCCACATTGAAAACGTTTTTTTCTATAATCATCAGCTTATCTTGGGTGAAGCCAGGTTAATAGAGGAGGACTTGATGTTAGTATGTACTAGGAATATTTACATTATTTTGAACATGTCTTCTGGACAACTAAAAATGATAACCTTGAAGGGTAGATCATCTGCCTGATATGCTATATGCCCAATATAGCTTATCTGTGTGGTATAACAATTTCATAATTCTTGGGCAATAATTCAGATATTTTGGAGTAGGGGAGAGGACGGGAGGATAGAAGGAAAGTAACAACAGTGTAAGGATAATCATGAGATAACAAGAGGAATGTTATTTAACAGTAAGTAAAAAGTGATCAACCTTGAGGCTCTCCATTTCCATGCATGAAAATAGGTACCAAAGGGTCATCTATGACCCAGATATCTGTGTGTGCAAAGCAGGTGTTGGCACATGGACACTGTGATCTTCTCCTCATGTGCTGCCATCAGATGATTATCCCATTCCATCCATAGTTAATTTCCATGACTCTTTCCTGAACACTGGCAGTAATGAATGGAAGTGGATTGTCTTTGGGTTCCTCAAAATACACATCAAAAAGCATCTGTTCCAGCCTTTTATAAGCATTATCCTCATAGGATTTCTGAGCCATTTTTCTGCTGCAGCCCTTACCAAAGGATATCATCCTTGAACCCTGTCATGTTGCGTGTGCAGTTAGGAGGACTCGCATGTGCTGGTCCACTGCCAGGGGTGTTGTGGAAACAAAGACAGAAGTAGCTGCCTGGTACCAAATATTTATACAATTTGGGTTTCCTTCACTAGGAAACGATAAATACAGGTCCTTTCGTGATGCGATCTACGTGCAGACGATGTGGTGGTCGTGGTTCCGTTGTAACAACCCCATGTTTGTTATGCCGAGGAACAGGACAAACCAAACAGAAGAAGACAGTGATGGTTCCCGTGCCAGCAGGTTAGTGTTGTATTTGTGTGCTGCTGTCTGTTCAAGTTTAAGCTTAATTGCCTCTACAGCCTGGCTGCCCCCTGACAAAATGTCAGAACAACATAAAGCAGCTTTGTTGCAGAGAATTTATCTGAAGAAAAGTGAGGATTGATATCTTGGGGATTGAAAGGATTAGTGATAAGATGTGCATTCTGGTGATGGGTTCATATCTGATAGATAAAAATATTTGTCCCCCTTGAGAAGAGGTTTTGGATTTTGCATGGATTCTTCTAGGCAGGTGTTGAAGAGTGGAACTCTCAAAAGTCTTGACTTGACTCTTTCATTGATCCTTAAGGAAGTTGGAGGGGAACTCCTCAAAACCTTAATTTGACTCACAGAGAGTGGGTTGTTTGCCTCTCTCAGAAAAGAAGATAATATGGGTAGCGGGGCTGAAAATTTGCTTCTTCAGGACCATCCTGGGTGAGCAACATGTAATTTTGCTGTAGCTTATGGAGGCCTTCCAGTGTTCCTTGGTTCCTTACTTTCCAAAAGAATTTGGTAGGATTTGAAGAAATGAGCCTATGTAGGGATGCGCCTCTGCATGGTACCTTAGTGACCAGACTTGAGCTATCAATGTGTGCTGACACCTCCTTCCTTTGGTCATAGCTCCTGGCTCCTGTGGAGAGTGTTACTGTGCTTCCTACTGGTAGGTCCTGTGCTCCTGGAGGTGTGGGTGCTACTGTGGTGGCAGGCTTTTGGGGATGGCAAGAGGTTGGAACAGAAAGCTTGTAGGTATTTAAGTGATATATGGAATATAATACTAGGTAAAACAGAATAACATTCCCTGTATTTTTTTCCTAACCGCAGGTGTTGAAGATGGGCAGACAGTTCGAATGCCTGTGGGAAAGAAAGAAATTTTTATTACATTCAGGGTATGTATCATTGTATGTCGTAAGCTGCTCTTATTATTTACGTTGGTTGCTTCTTTCCTTCACAATTGTCTGGGAGGTCTGACCGAGTGGGGATCAGGAGGAGAAAGAGCAAGTGATCCTTTCAAACAGCTGAAGAAACATAATCCGTGTGAACTTTCTGAGATAGCAGATGTGCATTGTAACAAATGGTGGAATGTTAAATTTGTTCATAAAGAATTGGACTGAGTTGTGGGATGAGACTTTAGGGTAATATGTAACAAAATACAGAGTGGGTTCTTGATGCCTTCCATCTTTGACCTGGAGACTTAAGCTGTCTGCTTGCACTGATGTGAGCACTGAGCAGAGCTGCAGGAATGCACTGCAGACCTGACTGTTGATGTGTATTTGTAAAAGGACACCTTAAGTGCTTGCTGATTTGCACATCCTTTGTAGCTGGAGCCCTCTGCTGCTGCATATCTCCTGTCATGTGCCTCTCTGTTGAGGAGAAAACTTTTTCAGCACCTGTGTTGTGGTGGAGAAGAATTTAGTTCCTTTGCAGTTTGTGATGCTGTTGCCAAGGTGGTTACCTGGCTTTCCCATTCAGGGTACTGGACAGGAGAGTATCTTCTCTGCTGTCCACAGAAATGCACTGACACTGATAAATTAACAAACTGGATTAGCGAGGGAGTTGTTGAGAGAGGAAGCAGATGCGCTCCTAACCCTCTAGCTAATTAAGGTTACGTCAATACCTAGTTTTCTCTAAATGACTGAACATTAAAACTTAAGACTTTTTAGCTGTGGTGTCTGGACAGCAAAGCGTCTGACTGCAGCATTCTGGTATATCTGCTTCTGAGACTTTGAAAGCAGTTTGTAATGAGAATTTCATATTGTGCTCACTACTCTTTGGAATTGCTTGGTTTTTAGGTTCAGAAAAGTTCTGTGTTCAGAAGAAATGGAGCAGATATCCATTCAGACCTCCTCATTTCAGTAGCGCAGGCTGTTCTCGGAGGTACAGCCAGGTGTCAAGGCTTGTATGAGACAATCAATATCACGGTAAGTTCTATTATGTAGAAGAGCTGTGGTGTAACAATGTAGGACAAGAAAAACATGGTGCAAATCTCCTGAGTCTGGTAGTATCAAGTTTTACACTTCTGGAGTATTGACTTCCAGGTAATTTGTGACCTCTTTGGTCACATCTCCTTTCATATCACCATGTAGTGACAGAGTAAGGAAGGGCTGGGTAGATTGTTGGACATATAAAGCACTGTTGAAAATGGCAGGGTGCTGAGTGCTGGGAAAGTCGATATGATTGTGTTAGTGTCGTCTCATATTAGGATTCTCCTCGATAGACTGGACTATTTCTGTGTGTTTGTAAATATTCTCCATCCACCTCTGTCCACATATCAGGTTGTTTTTGTTTGGGTCAGGGGCATTAGATGCCTGTCACAGCAATATTGGATATTTTCTCTTTGTTGATAAGGAAAGGATCACAGTAAATTAATAACTGGGGAGGAGAGGGTAAAGCCTTTCTCTTACAATTACTTACATCTTGCATTGGAGAGCAGTGAGAAGTCCCATCTAAGGTCTTCTAAGTTCTTTGATTTTTTTCCTTCAAAAGCTTTTTCAGCATTTTTCAAGTTTTTTTGAACAGTCTCTGAATGTGTCCAGATGTACGAACATAACAAACTTCCCAATCTTTGAAGCCTGCTGTAGAAATAGATAATTATTACAGAAATGCGTAGAATTAAATAATAAACTTGACTCTCTCTGTTCACAGATACCCCCTGGTATTCAGCCAGACCAGAAAATTCGAATGAGTGGGAAAGGCATTCCCAAAGTTAATAGTTACGGCTATGGAGACCACTACATTCACATAAAGATAAAAGTTCCTCAGTAAGTAGATGTGATACGAGTTTCTGTGAAATTTTGAACTCCTTGCAAAAAAAATCAGAGAAATTTTATGAAAACGTCTCAGTGCTTTATCTGCTTTGAGTGTTCCTTGGTCAGGTGCCAGTTATTTAATTTCTCGCATTGCTTTTTGTTTTCATGTGAGGTAAACTTCTTTTTGTTATTTAAAAAAAAAAAAAAAAAAAAAAGTGGGCCCTATTTGGGAAGCCAGCTGAAAGAATACTAAACCCTGGAACTGTGTAAGTAGCTCTGCACCTGCAGATTTGCCTTGGTGCCTACTGATTCTGTCCAGATGCCAGCACCTACATTACACATCATGTTTCCTGTACTTTTACAGCTGCAACTTAAAGGAATGAAAGTCATTTTGAGTTGCTCTTCAGACTGCTTGTTGAACCCCTGGACCACTGGTGAAAGAAACATTATAGTTTGTGTTTTTGTGCTCAGCTGGGGTGTTTATTTCCTGAGCTCTCCTTGCCAGCTGTAGATTTTGCTGCAGCTCCAGCACTTTGAAAGACTTTTTTTGCAGCAGCTGGTGAAATGCGGTGGGTCATATCACTCTTCTTCCCCTAGAGCTTATCCTTTATAGAGCTCTCACACTGGGAATCCTGATAGTGCTCTAAATATATTTCAGATGTACTTCCAGTAGCTGCCTCTTGTGTGTGCTGTCTGATTAGGAAAGCCTATAGATAACATCTTTCCTAAAGATAGTGGTAGCCAACAATCTCTTTATTGACCTGCAGAAGGTTGACGGATCGCCAGAGAGCTTTAATGATGAGCTATGCTGAGGATGAGGCAGATGTGGAAGGCACAGTGAACGGAGTCACAAATACATCATCAGGTAAGCAGGGGGAATTAGTGCTTCCTTCTCCGGGAGGTGGTGTGGGAATGCAGAATGCTTCCCGAGGATTCAAGGAGAGGAAGGCAAGCCAAGGTGACCTTTGGACAGGATGTCAACCCAGACTGGTGCTGAGCATCTTTAAGAGGTGTTTTTACTAGTATGATAGTAATAGGCTGTAGCAGAAAGCAGGGACCTAGAGAGGGCATCACTGCAGTATTTATGGGGCAAATCTGTGCATGAACAGAGAGCAGAGTACTGTTACCTTTAGGATAGCCCAGACCCTCAACAAGTTCTGGTAAGGAATGCCTCAGAGCTGCCTGGTTTTATTCCTGTGCCAGAAGTAACTTGTCTTAGTAGCAGAGGTAGAAGAAGGGAATGTGCTTCAGCTCAGTTCTGAGTGAGCTAATCTGTTCTCAGCACTCTTGGCCTCTGTGGGAATGTTTCTTAATTCTCACCCCCAGGCAGCAGTCATTTCCAGCACAGGAATGTCCTGAACAACTGCAGTGAGATTCAGTGGGCAGCTTCAGAAAACCTTGGAGTGTCCTCTGTCATTAGTCACTAGTTTTGAAAACTCAGAATAGCTGTTTGGGATTGAAGATGCCCATTGTGCTCCTGGGGTTTGAGTTCTAAATTTCTCCTTAAAATCAGAATGGAAATACTGCTGTCAGCATCACTGTAAGTTCTACTTAGGGCATATAAGAGAGTCTTAGACAGAAATATAGTTATTGCTGGATGTGACTCCAGTCAACATGCAGCATCGAGTAGAGGGGAGGGCCTGAAGTCAGTGGGAGCTTTGTAAAGCTGCTCCAGGTTAAACTTTTTGTTGCAGCAAGAAAGAGTATACTTTTAAGTTTCACTGAGTTATCTGGCATAAGAGCTAAAGGCATAAGATACATGGTAGAACATGTATATCAAAGCAAGAGCTTTGTTTGCTACTGGAGACTTTTTTCCCCCTCGTATTGGAACTGTGAATTTCTTAAACTTTGTTAGGTTTTGATCTATTTTTATGTAACAAACCTATAAAGGGATTTAAGACTGTGTTCAGCTAAGCAAAGGTGACAGTCTGGAAATTCAAGTCCTCCTGTATTTCAGAAAACAAATCCTGAGGAATATAGGCTGCTGCAGGAAAGTTCTGTATATTGGAAAGGTGCGTGACATACATTTATCAGCATTATATTCTACAGAGCTTTCATAATATGGAAATTAATGGGATGTCTTTTCCAGTGTAGGCAAGCATTAAGGGTGAGTCCTGGGGGGAAGGGGAGAGATATCTAAGCAAGTCTTTCACCACAGCTTTTTAGGGATGTTTATGTATCAAGGGGGAAAAATGCAGTACAGATTTGACTTTAAGACATATAAGCGACAAGTTTTACCACACTTAGTCAGCAGGTGGATTATAAACAATATTAGTAGTTTATAGTACAGAGACAAGTTATTGTTGAGGGTGGGAATTTGGTTCTAGGAAGCAAAACATACACTGAGCAGAGGCGTTTTGCCACAGGCTGCAACATTTCACACCATTGCATCAGTCTGAACTCAGGAGTTCAGTGTGGGAGGATGGAGAAGACTGGACTTTGCTTTCTCTGTGTGTAAAGAAAGCTTGAGGAGGATTTGACAATTTTGTTATTGATGCTTTTAGTGCAGGGAAAGCAAAATGGCCTCTCTTGTTCTAGCTGTAGCCACTTTTCAGGCAGAAATCTTGGGGTTTGTCTGTATAGTAAAACTAGCTGGTCAATACCTGCTAAAAATCCAATCTGGATAAACACTTGTTCCGAAATACTTGTGACCTTTTTCTTGCTATCTGGAGTCTTTCTAAGCAACATAAACTAAACAGATGTTTCTTAGGAGAATCATATTTTAGGGTATCCCGGTGAAACTTTCTCACCTGTCCAAGCTCTGGACTATTAAAAGAC
This sequence comes from Nothocercus julius, assembly GCA_013398735.1. Taxonomy (NCBI): domain Eukaryota; kingdom Metazoa; phylum Chordata; class Aves; order Tinamiformes; family Tinamidae; genus Nothocercus; species Nothocercus julius. The sequence continues at coordinate 1,149,710 of VZSV01000087.1, forward strand.
AGGTGCTATCAAGAGGAGGGGGTCCCTGCCTTTATTGTACAAGACCTTGTTCCCTCGCTCAGCTGGAGGGCTCCAGAGGGGGGAAGGGAAGAGTCTTACCTGGACTAATGTTCTTTTCCTCCACTTCTGGGGTCTGGGCTCTGCTGTCATTCCAGAAGGGCCATGGCTCGCTGATGCTCGTTGGCACGTGAGGCACAGGAGATTCCTGTACGCGAGGATGCTGGCAAAGCCAGCTGACTTCAGGCTTTACTGCCCTCCATTCCCAGTCTAAAATAATCCTGTCACTTTGTTTAGGGTGCTGACTGCTGGTGGGAGATGTAGCTGGAGTGGTTTGAGGAATGAATCTGACTGCAGCCTTTGCTGTTTGTGTCCAGGTGGCAGGGCCACGGCTAGCGCTGAAGCAGGCGAGGATAGGCCTGAGGCTGAGGAGAACAAGGAGGGATTCTTTACCAAACTTAAGAAAATGTTTAGCTCCTGATATCCCATCTGAGGTAGGAAGCCTCTTATGTTTTATTGTTGTCGTGCCCCTCACACAAAGCAGAACTTGCACTTCTTGGGCAGAAGCAGCAAAGACACAGCACTGCTTCTTGCTTAGCCTCAGGCCTTCCAGCCACTAGTATAAACAGCCCTAGCTGTCCTGTGTTACCTGGAGCAAAAATCCACGGACTAAATTACCCTGTGGCTGCTACAGAAAGGGAAATAAATCCTGGATACGTTTTCAAGTTGTTGACTGACCCTTATCTTTAACTCCTGCAGCTCTGCTTCCTGGAGTACTTGCCCACTCAGTGACTGTACCTGATTCAGTGCAGGGAACCTGCTCCATTAGCTAGTGAAGCTGCCACTGCTGAGCAGCCTGGAACGCTGCCCGGCAAAGCAGGGCTCTGCAGAGCCTCCGGTGCTCGTATCTAAAATTTCTTTGTTGTAAACTGTAACAGAGCCCGTGGTGCACAACTTGAGCGCCGCGTTGTAACTCCACACTGCAAGTGCCATTTAGTAAGCGTTGAGCTGCTGCGAGGGAGCACATGGACTTGAAATTACCTGTTCAGCCATGACAGGCTGCGGTGTCTTGGACTGCAGGGGCTCAGCTTCTTGGCACTTTGGGCAACTAACAAGATTCTTCAAACTTGTCAGTTCTCTCTGGCAAACAAAGTGCAAGTTGAAGGCAGCTGGGAGGTGCTTTTTTAACTCCTGCACTTGTAAAACAATTTCCAGGGTCTACGTGTCTTAGACTGATTAATTCAGGAAGTGTTGAACATTTCCTTTACTTCAACTGCAGGGAAACGTTCTACTGGAAACTAGGAGCCAGCAGCTGCATATCATGGCAGGGGGTTCTGGAGAGTAAAGGACGTTGATAAGCAGTACAACAAGAATCCCAGCTGGAGAGGCCACAAACCACTGAGGCACCAACAACCATCTGCTGTCCTAGGAAATGGTAACGAAGGAAAGTGCTGTCTTTGCAGTAATGGCACATACGCTTCTCGAAGTTGCTCCTCAGTTCCTACTGCTGCTGGAAGTTCACTTGGATTGCTGTAGTCCTACTGGTAAAATTAAAATGTTAATTAGAATCCAAAACAGTGGAAATCTAAAATAAAAGCTGTCCTTCCAGCCCAGAGTGAAGCAGTTTGCTGTATGGAGTCCAAGATGACCTCTTTCACTCGGGTGCCCTTCTGAGTGCTGGATGTGTGGTGAGCTTATCACTGCTTCTCTTCCAGAAGACTTGGAGCAGCAGTGACTTTTGACCCTGTCTTCACGGCAATCTCCTGTGCCCTTCTAGCTGTTGTGTGCGCTTCTTAGAGTGGGCTGTCTCCCTTCGGCAGAGACGTGTCAGCACATACTTGCCATGGCCCATCAGCAGACCTGGGGTGTCCTAATGCTGTTGATTTCCTGCACAGAGAGCAGTAATGGGGTCTGCACATTGCCTCAGGTTTCCCTTTCCTCCAGCGTTAACTAAACTTACAACGGAAGTGCTGTTGCTTTGAAACTGGTACAAGTTTCGCATCAGCTCTTTGAAAAACCTTTATGGCTGCAGAGTTCAGTGATGCTGCCTCATTACCACCAAGCCTGTTTCCAGTTTGGGGCAAAGTTTTTCTTTTTTTTTTTTTTTTTTTTTTTTTTTTTTTTATGTTGGCAAAATAGATAGTGTAAATGATTGGTCTAAGAATCATTGTCTTACTGTACCTACATGTGTGAGAATACAAGAGAAGTGGTTTGCTCTTTCCAGGTGGAGTCAAGCTCTTGCAGTGAGTATTGTCATGGTTACTGTAGCTGGCTGTTACTAGTTATAACTTGCAGGTACCATCAAGCCCACTCACTAATCGACCAGTTAAACAAGGAGATGTCATAGTCTTGCCCTTTTTAATTTGCTGAAATAAAGCACGCGTTGCCTCCTAATTATACTGTCTGTAAAGTGAATCTGTATCCATGTAAATAAGATTGACTTCATAAAGATATTTAACACCTGCTGTGCCTTACTGCCTCGTGCTCTTCCACACTCCTGCCTGCGCCGGTTTGGCTCTCTTTTTCCTTCCTCAGCCACACGGACAAGCAATGAAGGTCTTTTCTAGAGGAGAAAATGTATCTAGATGTCCAAGTATGTTGTGGCCACAAGTGACTTGAACAGGCAGGGCTGTCCCTGATCTCTTAGGTAACCAGAGCCTTAAGGGTACCATCAAAAAGTCAAGGTGGGAGAAGAGGTCTTACATCCTCCTTCACAAAAGATTGACTTGTTGTTAAAAAAAAAAAATCTTATAAAAGTGCTGCTTAATGAACAGGGCCACTGACAGCAGACAAGCTGGAAGCCAGTAGTTTGGCTCAGATAAAATTACTTTCTGTTATTGCCATCTCTGGAAAGAATTCAGGACACAGACTGTAGCTTCTGGGCTCTTGGGCAGGGGTAAGGATTAACCTGCTCCTCCAGGTGAGCTGCAGCCTCCTGACCCCCGGTTCCCTCACCCTGAGGGCATCACAACCACCAAGGGACGTTTCCCTGCACGCTTCCCAGCACTGTGCTCACCAAGGGGACAGTTCTCCACCCTCGGTGAGTAAGGCTTGCATAAAGACCTAAGGGAGGAAGCCCTAGTGTGGGAGAGGTGCCACCTTACCTGGGCTGGAGGCATCTCCCTGGGGGGCCGGCTGGAGACGGGAGGACCTTCTCCAGGCAGGAGGGCATATGGACAGGCCTGGTGCTCCACGTCGCCTTGGCTCTGGGTGTGGGGAAGCTGCCTCACGCTGGTGGCTCTGCCCCAGCCTGGGCCCCATTGAGCACCAGGCACCGCCATGGCCTTCGCTGTCAGACCTGCACTAACCCTGACCTTCCTCTCCCTTCCTGCTCTGCCCTGAGCTGCGGCTCAGGGCCGTGGTTTCCTGCGGCCTCTGCTGCCATGTGATCTGCTAGAGCTGGTGCCAAATCCTTTTCTGGAGCAGGCGCTGGCTGCCCCGCGCTGCTCCCACGTCCCCTAGATCCCAGATGGCGGGGGCAGCCGGGCAGCACGAGCGCTTTGCTAGGGCAAGCGGGCACACGTGGAGTTTGTAAATCCAAATGCTTGAGAATCAGGGCAGCTCCAGGCCCTGCTGGGCAGCATCCAGCACTATTCCTGGATGAACGCTGTCCATCCGGGCTGTGCTGGGAGCAATGCTGCCTGTGAGCCAAGTCACACAAGTCAGAGAGGGCTGGTCCATCCTGCCCTTTCCTGATCATCCCACCACTTTCGGTGCCATTCACAAGCTTCATGAGGAAGGATGAAGATGCCACAGAGCTCTATATGTAATGAAGGATGTGTCAAATTCATCCTGCCAGAAACTCGAGATTTCCAATTTGGTAGGCATAGCAGGTAATTAGCTTCTGAATTTACTAAATGGCCATGAAAGATGTGGCAGATATGTTCTATACATTTGCAAATAAATAATTCAGATCAATTAATTAACATAAATGAATCATGTAGAAAGTGGGATCAGGAGGTGGGTGTGCAGCTCAGACAGGGGCTTGTGCACAGACACTATTTTTGATGTGAGATATCTTTAGCCTCAGCTTACAGGGACGGTGACAGCTGAAGTGAATTCCCAGATGCCATCTCCTCCTTAAACAAGCCTCTGGATACAGGAAAAAATTACTAACAGATCTGCTTACTGAGCGAAGAGATTTTTAACCCCTTAGCAGAGCACAAGGTCTGTGCCCCAGGATGGAGGTCTGAGCTCCTGCTTTCACTCAGGCTTCCTCCCCCAGTGCAGCTTGTGTCCACTCAATGATTTTGGCCAGACTCGGGGGAGGGCAGTCAGGAAGTTGGAGGGAGACTGGGAACCTGGACCGCAGCACAGGGTGCAGGTGCTGGAAACACAGTGCAGAGAAGGCTGCAGGAGGAGCTGAGCTTCGAGTGGCTGCAGAAGAAACCTTCCTTCTAGCCGTGCTCAAAAAGGAACCACAAACCAGCCGGCCTTGTCATCAGGCCAGATAACCATTTAGCACTATGGCAGCGCGAGGCCCAGCGAGGAGGCAGAAGGAGCTGCCTCCAGCGGGCACGCGTGTTGTGTTAACAGCACGTGCCCTGCCCCTGGATGTGGCGTGCGGGAGGAATACCTGATCCCTGGGGATCGGAGTGCTGCTCTTGAACACGTGCACTTGAGAAGTAACGGAGGAATGAGCCTGTCTGAGAAATGCCCTGTCCTGGCCACAGCCCTAAAACTCCATCCATCTCTGGAACTGATTCCTCTTAAGCGCTGGATTTTCTTAAGCCTAGGATCTTCTCTAAAGAGAAGAGCAGATTGATAGACATTGTTTCTGCAACTGTATTTTTGTACCCTAGGACTGTTTTTGTACTCTAGGACTAAAAAGGTTTCTGTGCTGTACTCCCAGGGCGGCCACTTACCAAGCAGAAGCAAAAATTTCTCCTGGTCCAGGCAAGTGTCTTCACAGGGGACTTCTCCAAGGACTGCAGGTCAGCATAGGGAGGACGGTCAGCATGGCACTTGGGCACCTGCTGTGAACCTCAGGGATTCACCAGTCATTAGCTAACAGAAATTATCCAAAATTCAAAGCCTCACCATAGCTTTAGGTCATGTCTGTGGCTGAAACCTCTGAGAGGCAAGGAGCTCTGAGCTGGACATGTTCTCCTTCTAAATCCACAGCAGAAGTTCCTGGGACAGGAACAAGTCACTCAGCTGAAAGTTGTCTCTCATGGGTTCCTATTAGTCCATTGCTTAGGATGAAGCCTCTGCATCAGGAGATGGGAGCTCCAATTCTGCAGGAAATGGCTAAGACTAGAAATTGTTCCCTGCACCAGGAGTTTGTTTATTCAGTGCACAACACATCCTGAGTGCTGTTTTATATGTAGTACCTTACACAAATCAAAATACTTCATGGAATTAGATAATCCATAAAACACTGCAGCAAAAAATGATAACAGTTGAAATAATAATCTCCCTTTTCGAAAACCTAGGGCTTGGCAAGGCTAGAGCTTGGCTGATGTTGTACAGCCTCTTCAGCGCAGGTTTGCAATTATCCATTTAGATGCAGCTTGATTAGAGCTACCTGTGAGACCTACACTGCTCCCATGGGGGCGGTTCTCATAACAGGATGTGCTATTTCTGCTTGTTTTGACTGCAGGCTGCTCCTCGCACACCCAGCGACGCGGGGCCCGGGGGCACGAGCCCCCTTCACTGCAGCCACTCCGGCTGCAATCACTTCGCTCCGTGGCGAGCGTGGGTCCAGCCGCTTAGAGCAAACCACGAATGAGAGCAAATGTGCGACACAGGCAGAACGGCTCTGGAGGAAGGAGAGCTGATTCCTGCTCCTTTGGCTCTTAATGTTTTCAAGATATAACTTGAGTTTGCTAGTGGGAGGGGAAAAAATGCATCTGTGTGTTGCCCAGCAAAAGGAGAGAGCTTGGCACGAGCTGCGCTGACACCAGCGTGCCTAAAGAGATTTCCCCGTGGTTTTAAACCCTGCTTGGTGCTCACGGCGGGCGAGGATGCACGGAGCAGAGAAACAAAGACAGCTTGGCTCTCTGGGTTTTGCTCCTCGGGGTTTTGCTGCAGGGGGATCTATTTTGATTTGCACAAGGTCCAGACGGGCTGTAGCTCTCCTAGGAGAGCAGCCAGGGCTCGGAGGGCAGCCGCGCACTCAGCACCTACCTCCCTGAGCCGCTGAGATGGGCCCAGCGCGGCGCGGGCTCCACATAGTATGTGGGCGGTTATGAGATGCTGCACCGAGGCCAGGGGTTTCTCAGTAGCTACTCGCAGCAATTTGCATAGCACGCGACAGCCTGGCGGCTCCCCGCGGGCAGGAAGGAAGATCGAGTGAGCCCCACAGCGCAGGAAGGGGTGAGGAGCAAACTGAAAGAGAGAGGAGTCACTCAGCTGGAACGGCCTCAGTGCAGGTCCGGGGGCCTCCGCATCGCTCACCCGTGGGGTGCCCATCACCAGGGTCCCCACCTCCTGCGAGCTCCTTGTGCCCCCCTGGTGGGGCAGGGAAGGTCCCGGCACACAGGGGCATCCGGCTTCCATCTTCTTTCTTGAACGACAACAACAAGGCATCAACAAATCGCACTGTGAGGAGGCTGCCACTGCGGAGGCTGGTGCGAGGCCCGGGCCATGGAGAGGCCCTGTGGCCAGCGGCTGTGACTAGGGATGGCTGCTCTGCCCTCCTGCTCATGTGCAGACCTGGAGGAGGTGACACGAAGCCCAGGTGAGGTTTGGGCGTGGATGCTTTGAACTCTGCACTTTTCCTCATGGAGGGGATGGCTTGAGGGGGTCTGGAGGGAAGGGAAGGCATCGATGGTGCTACCACGGAGAAGGGTTGCTGGAGACCATCTGCTGCGATGGCTCTGCGAAATGGAGTCGCTGTGCTGGGCTGAGCTCATCTGCGGTGGCGTGGGGAGCTGTTCTAGAAAGGTCATAGGAACAGGCAAAAAGAGTAAGAAACGAATTTCCCGTGACACCTCACAGAAACGTCCCCGGCCAAGGAGAGCAGCTCGGAGCAGCCTCGTGCTCAGGTCTGAGGTGCTGGCGCAGCACCTGGCGCTAGCTTGGCTGCGGTGACACATCCCAGCTCTTCCCAGCTGGGCTCCCAAGTGACCATCCTGGCTTGCTGTCCCCCTCCTACAGCTTGGTCAGAGGTAGGGAGGTTCAAGGAACCTAAACCTTGGGGACAAACACTGAAGTCTGAACAGTTGCATCTAGCACCTCCTCAGGCCTTTTCACTCAGTGGGATCCTCAAACCGCCCGTGCAAACCGCAGGTGCAGGCGGGAGCTCAAGGCGGGAAGTGCGGCGGTGCTCACGGCGCATGCAGCGCGCTGCAAGGGGAGCTGCGGGTGCCCAGGTGCTGCTTGGCAGCACTCAGGGCCTTCAGCTGAATCCCGTGCCTCTTTAACCACGGACATCGTTAGGAAGGGCACGTCTCCTGCTGGCATAGAGCTGCAGGTGAGGAACAGAAATGCAGACTCAGTAAATTCCTTAAAGTTCTTCTGAGCCTGGCAGTCAGTATTTGAAATAAAATTAATATTTGAGGAATGAGTTTGTCTTAGTGAAGCTTTAGATGACAGTGAGCTCTGTTGCAGAGGTAACACATTTATGCAGCTTAGATTATTCTTCTGATTGAGTGTTTTTGGGAAAAAAAAAGTCTGGTAGGAGATAGATTTAGGTTATCCAGAGAACCTTGGGGGACTTCAGCGTTTAGCACTGCCCACTGCTCTATGGCCTCCTGGGCAGCCTCCAGGGAGACCTGGCCGCCCGGGCACATGGCAGCTGCAGCCGCCCGCAGCACATGCTGTGAGTGCAGCAGGTCTCAGCTCCAGACCTTGCAGTGACGCTTCACACTGACTCATATCTACGGGAGGAGGGCTCCAAACACTGCCTGGGTTCAAACGGCCTCTGTAGTTTTGGAGGAAGCCTGGTAAGCACAGGAGGGCCTGGCGGCAGTACCCGCCTAGAAAACTCTCTGTAATTGCAATAATTCGGCAAGCATCAAACCCAGAAAGCAGGACGACAGCCTGAAGTCACAAGCAAGCTTAGGTGATAGGGATATTGCAAATCTGCAAGGTTCATAAATGGGTAGAATGTAGAAAAATGTAGAAAACACTTAACAGCATCACGAAAATAGTGTTTTGATACTTCTGTTATGTTCTGCCAAAAGGTGGCAGCCTGACTTAGAGCTTTGCAAATGCGATCACTGAGAGGAATGTGATGTGGCACATGTTGGCCTGGTTGTTTCTGTGTACAGCTCAGTGACCGAGGGCCCCTGAAAGCTGGGATCAAGTCACAGTGGGATCAAGTACCGTGGGACTCTTCTCACTGACCTGGACTGGGGGACCTGGCTGCCATTGCACGGTCTCAGCTCGGGGAGCGACGCAGGCCAGGACGCCGTGGGGAGGAAACCCGCTCTGCATCAGGAAATGGTGGGAAGAGCTCGTAGGCTGGTTTCTGTCTGAGCAAATGCTCTTGCCATGACCACAAAGGAGACGGGGTGCTGGGCCGTTCATTTGGTCCACCAGATCTGAAAGACATTGCACCAGATCAGAAGGGAGATTTTGATTCCTTGGCTCTCCAGGCATCCCCAGCCGAGGTAGTGAGAGGCGAGCACAGGAACGAGAAGCTTTACAATATACCTGCATGCTGCAGTTGGGCCGTTTTCAGTTGTTTTCCATACGCGGAGCCCTGCAGCTGTCCAGAAGAGCAGTCAGCTCTTGCCCAACAGTTTGGTGCCTGCAAAGACACCTCCAGCATCCCAGCATGCTGGGGCCAGCCTGGCTCCCAAGGCTCTGCAGGCCACAGGCAGCACGGGGACTGCCCTGATCCTTATGGGCCCCGCTCTGCACTGCGGTTCCACAGACAAGATACAAAAGCGGGTAGGGTGTGTGACGCGCAGGTGCTCCAGCGTCTTGCAGCTGTGGTGAGAGCCGGGCCACCCGCGCTGGCACCGGGGCCACCGCGGTCTGCGTGCAGGCTGAGCGGCAGAGCCACAGCCGGACGCGTCTCCGAGACGAGACGCGCGCCCGTGCTGCCTGCTGCGGGGAGGCAACGTGCTGCTCAGCAGCAGGGGCCCCAGGGGGAGGCAGGAGGCCCCTGCGGGCTGCCCACATCTGCCCACGCGCCGGTCTCACCCCTCCGGCCCGTGTGGTGGCCCCAGGCACTGAGGTGGACACCGTGCTAGGGGCACGTAGCGACGTTCAGGATGAGCAGCACCTCTTACCTGCTACCGGGCATGGCACAAAGGAGGACACGTGGTTGAAGCTGCTTTAGAAGACAGCAGTGCCTTGTTCAATGGAAGGATTTTCTGTGGGAAGAGAGAAACATCAGAAATCCACCATGGCCAAGGAGGGTGGTAGCAGAAGCCTTCCTGCACATCCCCTGGCTCGGTGGGGGACAGTTCCCACGTCCCCCCGCAGAGACCCATGTCCTGTAGCAGCAACCCACCGGGCGGATGGCTGCTCCTGGGACTCTCTCAGTGACATGGGGGCACTCTCCTTTTAGATGGGAAAGAAATGGCTGATTTTACTACCGGGTGAGCAGCTTAAAGATTTCTCTTTCCAAGTATTTCTCATCCTTACTCCCTAGGAAGCTTTACAAGGGATGTAAAGGACAAGAGAGGGAGAGGTGATGTTTGAAGTCGAGCACCGAGTCAGCCCCGCAGTCCCTCAGCACTACTCCTGGGCTGAGCTCTCGGAGCTTGGCAAACACGGCAAAAAAAGCGTTAATGCCAAGTTCTTGTGAGCAAAACCCCCAATTTCCCTCCCTGGGGCTTGCAGATGTCATTCCTCAGTCAGGCTGTGCAGCCTCCTGTACTTCCATCTTACTATCCCGGTGCCAGCAGGGCCACAGGCAGCAAGGCAGGGCAGAAACAAGTGGTGCCCCGATGGCTGCTCTGGTGGCCACGCAGTGCCCAGGCGGGCATTGCAGAGCTGCCGCAGCCCCCGGCCGCTGCCGCACTGTGGGCACGGTGCTGCCCACGACGCAGGTGCCGGACAGGGACCTACGAGCATTTGGCACTATCTTCTGCCTGTCCCTGTCCTGGGACAAGGTCTGCTGGGCCCTGCAGTAGCTAAAAACGCCTGTGCCCGGCCGGGCTCTGGCTGGGTGCAGTGTGCCCGGCCAAGCTCCTTGCACGCCGGACGGCCACGGATGCCGCTTTGCAGCTCTTGGCACTGGGGAATGTGGCAAATGATCCCAACGGCCTCAGGACAGACTGGTCGTGGACTGGAAATGATGCGCATCTCTCCGTGGGTTACAGAGATTGGCTCTGACTGGCCTCGACCCTCGCACAGCTCCTGTAAAAGCACCTAACACCCCTTGCCTAACTAGAATGCAGCCTCCAGAGCACTCAGCAGCCCGTGAGCTGCCCTAGAAGTTTCCAAGTGAAACTTCTCTAGTGGAAGCAGAGCAGAAATGCTGACACTACAATATTTGCTCTGATTTATTCTCCCGGTCAGACCCCCTTGTGTGAGCTAAACCGAGGCTGCAGACTCCCAGCAGCAGTATTGTGTTTGGAAATAGCACTGGAGAACATGATCAAATAATCTCTGGCATTTAGAACAGATTGTCCCGAAAGGGCTTTTGTTATCTGGTCGTATTTAGGAGAAAAGACCAACAGAGAAACATGACTACAAACAGGAGAAAACAAAAACAAACAAACTTCTTGCCTTTTGGCCACATTGCTGTTATACAGCAGAGTGGAAGCAGTGCCTGCTGCCTGCAAAGGTTTAACTGAACTTATGGACCACTTGGAGAGAAGACGACATCAGCAAAGAGCGAAAACTGAGCAGTGCGCTGCTCACGGAGCTCCTTTAATTGCCTCCTGTCCCCTCACTGCACCAAACACCAGCTGCGGGGCAGAAAGCAAGGCAAGCTGAGCTGCCACGGCAGCCCTGTGCTATGGGGCAACGGGCCCGGCCGCGGCGCTAGCCGTGCCCAAGAGCGGAGCTCTGCCCAACCACCGCAACACAGCAGGGCCACAGCTGGGCACGCACGGAGGAGCGGACAGACCCGCGTTCCCTTGAGGAGGTGAGATCTGTGGGTTCAGACCCAGCCAGGCTTAGAACAGCCCCTGCTTCCCCTACCCCACCCGCGCAAACCCATGCGGCCACACAAGCAGCTCCTGCGTCCCAAGGGGATGCGTCGCCTGGGAGCATCCTGAGCGAGACGGCCCTGTAGGCCGGATCTAGGTGTTCTCTGCTTATAAAGCAATTGGATTCAGCGTTGAGGTACACACGCACAAGAAAAGAAAAGGAGTGGTTTGGCAGCAGTCCTACAGCACCCACAGGGAGGGAGCAGGTGGGTGCCCCTCCTCTGAGCAGGAATACGATTAATCTGCACTGCCAAAAATGGAGCATCTACAGCGCTCTGCAACAGGATGTGGTGGTTGCCACCGCTCAGCAAGCGGTGATGGAGGCAACGAGTGAGCTTGAAACTGAACGGGGCCCTCTGTGGCTCTGCCTCAGCTTCCTTTCTAGCAAAGAGAAAGCAAACTCACAAGCGATTCATAGTCCTGCTGTTCCTTGGGGGACGATGCTGGCCCCTGAACACTTGCTGGGCACCCTGCAGATGGGCCAGGGACCAGTGCCATCATACAGTCAACTAAAATGATCACTGTCTGCCCAAGGAAAGAACTGGAATAAGTGGTTGTGGTGGAGGCACTAAGAAGGTGCATGGAGTCAGGGCAGTTGGTCAGCAATGCTGCAGCACCACGGTCCCTGCCTGCCTCTGCCAAGTCTGATTTATCAAGAGCTCATGAACACTGCTGCCTATTAATATCCCAGGATCAGGCAGGGCAGTGCTCAGACTGACACTTGAGCTCTGAGCAGCCAGAACGCTGCACTGGGACCAGGCAGGGGCTGCGGGACAGCTGGGAGCCACCAGCTCAGCCAGCGTCCCCATGTGCCGGCACTGTGGGGGCTTCTCCTTTGGGAGCTCCTGGCTCAGCCTCCAGCTGGCACTCTGGCTGCAGTGCAGCCGTTCCTCCGGGCCGAGCTGGCACAAGCTGTTCTCGGCGGGAGGTGGCTCATCCACAGCTCTCCCGCCCTGGGAGGTTCCTTCTCCCCCAGGTCCCCAGCACGCTGCAAGGGGACAGGCCCTGTGCTCAGCACCAGCTAGCAAAGCACTAGCTCAAGGCTGGCACCTTCCCGCATCGCTGCTGATGCTTCTCCTCTCGTCCCACCAGGAAGATGGATAAAGGCTGAGCGCAGCAGAGGGAGCCTCGCCTGACGTGCCGTCTGCTGTGACCCTGCCGGAAAGGAGCCGGCCAGTCCATGGGAAGGCAGCGGGCACAGGCTGACGGCCGTGCTGCTGCAGACCGCGCGCTCCTCGCCCAGGGCTCACTGATGTCTCAGGAGGCCTCTCATGGAAGGTGAGCGGCAGCAGGGCAGGCAGAAGGCAGCCAGGTGGGGCAGAGCTGAAGCAGAAAGAGTGGAAAGCTGCAGGGTTGCCAGGCTGCGGTTCTGCGCTGCTGTGGGCTGCTTGAATGACATGGGGGATTTGCACCGAAGGGATGTCTCTGGTAGTGCAGGTCTGTTTGAATCCCCTTTCGGAGCGATGCAGTGACACAACAGGGTCCTACAGATAACTCCTTAGAGCCCCACATCCATATCACAGAACACAGGTTCTCAAGCTGTGGTCCACAGGCCAGACTGATGGGCAGACTGATGGTTGAAGGAAATCCGTCATCTTGGTAGAGTCTTCTTTTACAAGCAGAGTGAGATGGGGTGCCAAGGTGTGAAGACTGATAGAGGTTCTTGGTCCAAGGGCTTGGGGACTGCTGTGCAGACACAGTGGGAAAGGCTCTCTGGAGACAAACCATCTTCCTTAGACAGTTATCTCTGCATTTACTCTGCTTCCAGGAAGAAATGTGATTTCATGATCATGTTCTTAGGTTTCTTTGGCTCCGATTTCTATAGCTGCAGTCTTGGCCAAGCAGCTTCTAATAAAATAGCCTGCCACAGCTTTAAGATGGTGTCCTCCCACAGAGGATTTTGTTAGGTGGCAGATCCCTCTGAGATTTAGTTCATCCCCTGCTCACAGTTGGTTCAGGTGCTCCATTGCTGTGGTTGCCCATTGTCCACTCACAATGCACCCAGGACTCATACAACCTCCAGCCCCCTTGTTCTGCTCTCCCACAGAGGCTTGGATCAACCGCTACCAGAAGCAGCTGGCAAGGTCCATCTCGCCCCAGTTCCTGGAGGAGATCATCTGCTACCTGCGCAAGCTGGAGCTCCTCACGGCAGAGGAGGCCAGCCGCGTGCAGGAGGTGAGCTCCGTGCCGGAGCAGGTGAGGGCCGTGGTGGACGTTCTGGCTGGCAAGGGCAACTACGCCTCACAGTCCCTGCAGACCTTCATCGAGACCACCAACTCCCAGCTCTACCTCCACATCACCGTCTATGGTAGGCAGGCCACATTGGGGTCCGATGATGGGTGTCTGTGAGCAGGTTCCCTGGTTCTGGGTGCTCGCTGGAGCATCCCTGAGACATGCACAGAGCCAGGCTGCACTGAGCAGCTCGGTCAGGTCAGAAGTCCTGCACAAGCGATGGGGTTGTTCCAGGGGCTCCTCGAGCCTCGGCTGGGCAGGGTGACAAGAGCTCCATGACAGGTGTGAGAGGCCTTCCTCCAGGCTCATAGGGCACCTCCACGGGCAGCCCTGGCACTCATCAGTAGCCACATGGGGGCAATGGCTCATGCCCCTTGCAGGCAGAGCAGAGTGGTGGTCAAGGGCTAAGTCAGCATCTAGGCTTCACGGAGTCACAGAAGAGAAAGAGGCACTTTGCTGGGGAATATAGCACACACACCTTACCTTGGAAGATGGCACATTCCGGGGAATTCGCTCAGGCAGTCTGACAGAATCAGATGAATCCTTACTGCTACCCCAGTGCAGCAGATGTCCTTATCAGAATTCAGACAGGACATGCGCCCTCTGTGACTATTCTTCAACCTGGGAAGGGGGAGAAACAAAAGAGAACATCTCAGACATGCTAAGCTGCAGCTTGGAGGCATCTCCTCTGGGCTCACTAACCAAAGGCACGAGCCCTAACATCAGCCCTCTCAAATACAAAATAACTTTTCAGGGTTATGCTTAATAAATTGCCACCTAGATAGTGAAATGCAACTTCCTGCTGCTTTAAGTGGGGAAAATGGAATAGTGCAATCAGGAAGGAGCTGCCTGGCTGGTAATTGGGGAGTGCAGCATGAACAGCTTGCTGACTAGGGGCATCAGGAGTTCAGCTCTCACCATGCTCTGTGTCTGTCAGCCACCAGTGAGCAGATCTTTACAAGACATCTTGCACTTCATTTAAAACTGTAAATGACTGTTGCTAAGCTATTGCTGAGAGCCACCTGGATGCTCAGCACCACGAAGACACCACCCTGAGGGACCGACACCTCAGCAGAGTACAGAAAGCCCAGCGCAATCACAGCCCCTCTGAGAGCTCTCATAGGATATATCCGGAGTGGGGCTGGGGATGCCCTCAGCCCAGTGCTGAGCTCAGATGGAGCATCTGGGCAGGGGCTGTTACAGATGCCCCAGGGGAGGCTGCTCAGGGCCATTTAAGCTTAATAATGCACTCAGAGTCCTGCTACACACTGCTGCCTCCCACACTTCATGTGGTTCCCCTCTTCATAGGAACTGGAGAAAGGTAATGTCTTTTGTTTACATTCATGGCGATCATCCTTCTCCTGCCCTTCCCTCCCGCCCCAAATTTTGTTTCTCTCTGCACAGAACCGATGGTGCAGAAGCATCTGGAGAGCCTCCAGAATCACTACGGGAACAGTTTGGAGACGGGGCCCCCGCAGCGACTCACAAACCTCCTGCTAGTGGAGGGCTTGACAGATATCCAGCAGAAGGAGCATGACATCCTGCAGATCGAAGTCACCAAAGGCCTAAGAAATGCATCCAAAAGCATCCCCCTGGAGAAGCTCTTCCTGCCTCTCTCCAAGGTCAGCATTCCCCCTCGGATCTCCCTAACGGTGGGGGTGGCCGGCATTGGCAAAAGCACATTGGTGAAGCTCTTCGTCTGCACGTGGGCAAAGGGCGAGATCAACAGGGACATCATTTTTGTGCTGCCTCTCACCTTTCGGGAACTCAACACCTACGAGAAGCTCTCTGCCGAGCGGCTCATCCGCTCCGCGTTTCCTCACATCACCGAGCCAAACTGCATCTCCGCAGGGAGCGCCAGGACGCTGCTCATCCTGGACGGCTTGGATGAGTTCAAGACTCCTCTGGATTTTTCCAACACAGTAGTTTGCACCGATCCTAAGAAGGAGATTCAAGTGGACAATTTGATCACCAATATTATACGAGGCAACCTGCTACAGGAGGCTTCTGTCTGGGTGACTTCAAGGCCAACAGCAGCCAGGCAAATCCCTGGAGGGCTTGTTGACCGCATGACAGAAATAAGAGGTTTCAGAGCTGCAGAGATGAAAGATTTTTTGGACCAGATGTTCCTGGACAACAGAGACTTATCCAGTCAAGTCCTGCATCACATCAAGGCTAACAGATCTTTACACATCATGTGTACAGTTCCTGGCTTTTGCTGGATTTCTGGCTCTTCAATAGGTTATTATCTAAAAAACAGCACTGAGCAATCCCAAGAAATGACAGCTGTTCCTAAGACATTATCAGAAATCTATTCCTACTATTTTAAAATGGCTTTGAGCAGTGACTGGCCAGAAAAGCAGAGAGACACACTTAGGATAGAGCAAGCTATGAACAACAGCAAGAAAATCATGGGTAACCTGGGCAGACTGGCTTTCTATGGCCTGCTCAAAAAGAAGTATGTATTTTACGAACAGGACATGAAGACTTATGGCATAGACCTTTCCTTGCTGCAGAGCAGCTTGTGCAGTAGGCTGTTGCTCAAAGAAGAGATGCAGTCCTTCACAGCTTATTATTTCTCCCACTTGACCATTCAGGAGTTTTTAGCTGCCATTTACTATTACATGGCTGCCAAGCGGGCAATATTTGACCTCTTCACAGAGAGCGGCATGTCCTGGCCCAAGCTGGGCTTCCTCAATCACTTCAAGAGTGCTGTTCAGAGGTCCCTGCAGGCAGAGGACGGGCAGCTTGATATCTTTGTGCGCTTTCTCTCTGGGCTTCTCTCCCCACAGGTTAACAAGCTGCTCTCTGGGTGGCTCCTGGTGAAGGATGAGCACAACAGCTTCAGGAGCCCAGCAATCAGCTTTCTCCAGGGCTGCCTGAACACAGACTACGTGATCTCCTCAAGGACAGTAAACACCATGCAGTGCCTGTATGAAATTCAGCACATGGAGATTGCAAAAACAGTGGAGGAAGCAATGAAGAATGAGAGTTTGTCTGGGATGCTAACGCCAGTGAACTGCTCTGCCTTGGCCTATCTCCTGCAGGTCTCTGATGTCTGCATGGAGGAGACAAACCTCTCCAACTGCCTCACCTATAACGTCTGCAAGAGCCTGCTCTCCCAGCTCCTCTTCTGCCACAACCTCAGGTAAGTTGCCATGGGATTGCAAGCTGGGACACTGGACTGCTCCCATTTTTCTGTGCTCTGTAACTCAGAATCCCAGGTGTCTATAGGAGGTGTAGGCCCACCAGCACTGTGGGGCTGCAGAGGGATCTGCCCTGAGGATTGCATTTCTGCCCTGAGCTCTTCTTGCTTCTGTTTTGTGCTGCTCTCCAGGCTGGACAACAACCAGTTTAAGGACAATGTGATGGAGCTGCTGGGCAGCATGCTGAGTGTGAAGGACTGTCAGATCCAGAAGCTCAGGTAGGACCCAGCCCAGCCCAGATGAGGCCATTCCTGTGGGGAGCAACTAAGGGGGATGCACAGAGTGAAGACAGGGAGTCACCTAAGAAACTAAAATGGGGAATTTGGGAATTGGCTTTCCCATTGACTCCCCTGGGTGCTAGGCCACACGGATGGCTCCATGTGGGCTTCTTGTCCCCAGGCTCTGTGCTGGAACTGCTTATACCTCATCTTGGGAAAAGCACTTTCTCACGGCAGCTGGGCAGGCTGCCTCACCTCTTTTCTGAAGGACGTCTGCTACCAGCAGCCCTCCATCTGCTTCCCGTGCAGACCATCATTCAGTCAGGGTTGCTACTGGTGCCACCCACCTTGGTCATTTTTAGCCAGATTCCCACCCCTTCGCCATTCCCAAACCTGTAATTTGGATAGCAAGACACATACTGCTTGTCCTGGGAATTTGCTTCCCAAGGTCCTGGCTGTGTGGCAGGGAGGAGGAGAGGCCCATCCCCAAGCAGACAGATCCCCTAGCCCCCAGCAGACAGATACAGAATGGTTAAGATGGGAAGGGACCTGCAGAGATCATCTAGTCCAACCCCCCTGGCTCAACTGGGCACAAACCTCCTTTCCCTGTGTCCCTTTCCTTCCTCGTCTCTGGCTGAATGTCCCTGCACAGATCTGTGCTCTGAGGTGTGTCAGGAGAGCAGGCAGGAACAAGAGCTGCCCAGACCCCATCCCAGGAGCCTCAGTGCAGAGGCTGGGGCAGTCACGGCATGCCCACGTGCCATGTCAAAGCTTAGAAACATTTCTTCCACATTCTCCTTTCAATCCCCTGCCTGGTGTTCCCCCCAGGACAGCAGACCTCTAAGCACCATCTACTTTGCAAAGCCCGGAGGAGTCCTAGCGTACACCAAACCAATATTCCTCATCACTCTCCTCTGGCATGCCTCTTCCCACCACATCCTTGCCCAGTACAGCCAGCAGGGCTTGCACACATGCCAGGGGCTGTGAAAGCCTCTTTCTTTTTCCAAAGACACCTAATTTCTTTTTCTTGGCAGTTTGGCAGAAAACCAGATCAGCGATAAGGGAGCCAAAGCACTGGCCAGGTCGCTGATGGTCAACAGGAGCCTGATGGCACTGGAGTAAGTTACCCTGCCACTAGCTCACGCTATGCAAACCCCACCAGTGTTGGGGGTATTCCCATGGCCAGAGCTGGGCCAAACCTCACCTGTGCTGGTCCCTCCTCTGAACTGGGGGGTGCCCTTCAGCCCCCCTTGCTGCACAAGCAAATAGAGCCTGGGAGCAGCTGTGGTGCCCCTGCTCTGTGCCTGCTGCCTGTAGCTGCTGTGCACGAGGGGCAGTTGATTCCCCCAAACATTAACTCTGCAAAATGGCCAGATCTGTGGGGGCGGATTTGGTGACAGCGATGGGCACCTCTGAGAGGAGCATGCCATGCTGCTGGGTGCCCCTTAGAGCAGGCAGTGCAGCTGTGGCATCTGCCTGGCAAACGGGGGTGCCAAGGACCCCGCTTATGGGGGAGAGGAGGATGTGGGCCATGGTGCATGGGGAAGGCTGGCTGGCCGTGAGCCTGCAGATAGACTTGGGGCTCTTGGAGCACCAACTGATGCCCATGGCCATAGCGCTCCCCGCACAGTGAGCTCGCTGCTGGGATCCCACCTGCTGCAGTTCCAGTTCTGGGAATTTGTTAATAAATATCAAACCAAAAGCACTTATTGTCACTAGTGGTGCGGAACGTGGCACCAAAGGCCCTTTTGCTGGGCCAAGCAAACAGGACTGCGATGGACCTCCACCACCTCCCCTGCTTCCCGGCTGCACCTCTCCATGAGCAACCCCTGGGCGCAGAGCTCCTGAGGCACACGGGGACATCTGCAGCGGCACCGTGGCTGAAGGAGCAGGGTGGGCGCAAGCTCCTGCTGTGGGGTGGCACTCAGCCTGAGCTGGGCACGACCCTCTTGGAGACCTGCAGCCAGAGAGGCAGCCCCTGCCCCGGGGGGTGGCTGCCACTCTCCATCTGCTAACTCTGTCTGTCCCCTGTCTCGGCCCAGCCTGCGAAGCAACTCCATCGGCCCCAAGGGAGCAAAAGCACTGGCTGATGCACTGAAAAAAAATCAAGTCCTGCTCTCTCTGAAGTAAGTTTGCCCCTTTCAACCTCCACTGCACCTCTGGGAGCACATTCCCAGGACAAGTTTCCCTGTAGCCATCCCTCAGCCCATTCAGAGCTTCCTCCCCTTGTGGGCCAGTGCCTGAGGAGCCTGGTGCAGAATCTGGTTCTGCCCTGCAGAGCCAGCTGATTTTTTTTCATTGCTGATTTGGGTTTTCCCATTGAAACAACTTACCTAAGTCAACATGGAGTTTGAACTGTTTGACTGACACAAGTCTACTTTCCTAAATGAAAAAAGTACTTCTGGCTAAGCAACCTCTGAGGGGGAAAATAGTGTGGGAGGGAGGGAGGAGGAGTCTCAAGCAGACCCATGGGGCCAGCGGCTGGCGCGAAGAGCCAAGAGGTGGAGGGGGAGGTGAGAGCCGAGAGCTCCGGCTCTGCATGGCTGCCTGCGCGTGGGGCTGCAGCGCTGCCTCTCCGTCCCGCTGCAGCGCTGGCCGCGCATCGCCCAGCTCCTCTCCGTCCCGCTGCAGCGCTGGCCGCGCATCGCCCAGCTCCTCTCCGTCC